>MU228094.1:4143391-4168693 GCA_018584345.1 Thuja plicata
AATTTAATTAGTAAGTTTAAATATTTGAATTTAAACTATAGGAAATTGAACTTAATTAATTAATTAATGGTAATTAATCAATTAAGGTTAATTAATTAAATAAAATTAATTATTTAATTAATTTTGAAAATTTGATTAGATGATTTGGGGAACGAATTTATAAGAAAATAGATGATTAATTAATGATTAAAAAACCATTAATTAATAGATGAAAATTAGTGTTTTTAATGTAAAGTCTCAAGCCTGTCCATTTTTGGGTGTCTACAGTACGCGTTGATTGGAATTCTTGTACGTGGCACTCTATAGTTAGTATGCGGTGTTTGCCTGATGATAGGCGTTATTGAATTGTTTCTAGGCGGCACTTTCCAGTGACTTACATGGTTTTTGATAGATGACAGGTGTCATTTTAGTTGTTTACGTGTCACAAAACTGTCTGTAAGCATTGTTTAAATGATCATACACGACACTTTACAGATCAAAGTTGAATTTTTAATTTTTTTTTAGGTTTTAAAAGTTTAATGTCTTTGATCAGGTCTGTCAGAGAATATTCTTGCTTGAAAATTAAATACAAACTCAACACAAACATCAAATTTGCATCATGTCCCTAAAACAACACTAAAAGTGTATGTTCTCAGTCATTTTCACAAGTATATGACAAGAAAGTCTTCCAAGAAATCTACCTAGAGTCAAATAAATTTGGATTTTTACAATGGCTCTAGAAGGTAGGCTTACTATTTTAACTAGGTTTTAATGAACACCTCTGTTCTAAATCATTTCAAGTTCCTTTACCCCCTTGCAGGATTCCCACACGCACAAAAGTATGATTTTGCACAGTCTCGAAGGACTACTCAAGGAAGTGAGGATGACTTGCACACAATTTAGTCACTTTATGATTAAGGTAAAGTGCATTTATCTATAGTGGGTTTGATGATATCACAGCTAAAGCGATTGTCTCCCACTTTGGGTCGTTCCCTCTCACCGCCTTCGTAAAGGAATTCTTGGGAGGCAGGCCTTCTAAAGTTCTAATTTAATCTAGCATATATGGAAAGTGGAAAATGAACTTAGTCCAACAAGTTTGGGAGTTTGATTCACTCAAAGAGTGAAGAGCATATCCCTATTGTCTTTCTTCATTCAAAACACTTCAAGCACTTTTTGTTCTTTTTCAACCCCTTGACAAGGAGGTTCTTAAAAATGAAGTGTGTGGTTCAATTATCCTCCCTTTCTTTCTACCAAATTGAACTCACACATTTTACATTTTGATCCACTTCGCAAAGTGGAGAGAATATGCCTAATGTTTGTTCAATTTGGACAATAATAGGGCTTTTCCTATTAAACTAGATTTAAAGAAATTGGCACAATTTAATCAATGTAAGCTTGTTAAGATAAGTACCTCATTTTTGAAGCTAGCAAAGGATAGGCGCATTTTTGATTGATTTTACTTTTCTTGCTACTCACCTAGTGGTGATCATTCCCACTCCGACTCCTCTAACAAGTTAGTCAGCACAACCAACAAAGTGAAGAAAATCTTGAAAATGAATTTGACAACATGCTCCTAAGTTATTTTTGATCAAATTTTGAAAAATCAAACTTAAAGAACTCAAAAACAAGAAATCAATTTAAAGAGTAGGGAACTTCTTTTTGTATGCAAAAAATATTTTTATATAATGATCATACAAATGTTCTTCTTCCTTAAATTTTCTAAAAGATTGGAAGCATGATTTTTCTTAGCATGTTTAATTTGTGCTCTTACCTCTTTGCTAGGCCTTGTAACTTGAAGTTCTAGTTTCTATACCTTTAAATGCTATGTCATTTGTAGAAAAGAAAAACACAGAGAGTTAAATCCGAGAGCCAATCAAATTAAACTTGATCTAAAGCAATAAGTTCTACGCAGTATTTAATAGCTCATACACAACATTTAACTGTTAGTAAGTGACATTTAAAACTTTTAAAGCAAAATTCAAACTTTAACACGTGGCTTTTGCAAATGCACAGGTAGTAAATTAAATTTCACAGGCATTACAGAAAGTTTAAAATGTGTCAAAATACAGATCACATGCGACAATTGACAGCTCACAGGTGGCGCTTTGTAGCTCACAAGCGATGCTTTACAGGCTTATGCATCACACTTTGTCTCATACATGGTGAAAGAAATTAAGACATAAATAGAGTAGAATCTGCAAGCATCATTTCACTATTCACAAGCATCATCAGATTTCTCATACACGTCATTTTACCTATTTTCTGCAAAATAGACATAAAAGTGAAGCCAAAAACACACAAAACTTGATAAAATGATGGAAAATGAGGCCTAAAGCCCCACGGTGGGTGTCATTTGTGTGTGAGTTAATACACCTTCATGAAATTAGGACAATTAACTACAATTCTATGGAAATAAATAAACAAATTAATCTAAAGAATTGCATTTAAAATCGATAACATCTCATGGTTCTCTAACTAGGCTTTGCAAGTAGAGCTCTCAGCCTTAATCTCTACTAGTGACCTTCCTAGAATGGGAAATTGATGATAAAATGCCTAATCTAGCTCTCAATTCTCTCAATTTGATACAAAAATAAACTCAAATGCTCTCATGAAATGATATGATCTCTCAATTTGCTATGAAATGCTCTCACTATTGCTCCAAATGCTATGAAATTGCCTATACTGAGGATGCTTTGCATTCAAAATTTCTAGGATATCTTATGCTTAAAAATGGCTTGTATTTATAGTTTAATCCCAAGGGTAGGGGGTAGAGTGAATTGATCATGGGTTAATCCTTGGTTGAGTTTTATCTCTCAAATGGTTTCAAATAAGGGGACCATTTAAATGTTGTCCTCAAAGGGTGGGACAAGATGAGTGGATGAGATTTTAAAGGATAAATGAGAGGTTGAGATGCAAAATTAGAGTGATCCATGTGCAAGTGTGTTCTAAATTCTCATTGGCTCTTTTATTTGTGTTGAAAAGATATTAGGATTTTAATTAATTTAGCCATGTAAGGAATAGGTTTAATTTGATTTTTAATTTAAACTATACAATTAATTGATTAATCCTTTTAGGCTTGTAATTAATTATTTGATTTCATGATTAATTAATCCCTTGATTTAAATTTGATTTAATCCACTTTAATTGATAAATGTCCTTTTAAATTGATTTTGATCCATTTTGAAGTATTTGAAGCATTTGATGAGATTTTGCTAAGATTTGCAGATTTTGATAATACCAAGACACCTGGTCAATTTTGGGTGTCTACAATAATACTATGGTATTCACTAAACCAACACCCACAGTTGATCAGAAGATTAAAGACCTTAAAGAAGGAAGAGCCATGAGCTCTTTGAAGTCACCGAATTATGCTTCTAGGTCAGAAGAAGAAGAGAAGAAGATTGAGCAAGAAGTGGTGGAGAAGATGGCAAAGTGGAAATATGACTCTTCCAAGTTGAAGAGTTATATGACTAAAGACCTATTTAAGGTAGTATCTATTCCCTGGATGAATGTAGTAAAAATTGAAAAAGATATAAGGGAACATACATTGAAGCAAGTCATGCCTGCAATGAACTAGTTCAATACCCGACTGAAATCGATCAACACTAAAACAACTCATTCTATTCTCCAACTATGCTCGGTCTAAATGTAGACATTTGTGTAACATCACTACATAAGTGTAAATACATGTGTAACATCAATGACAATACACAATTTAATAATTGTCTTCAACAATCTCCCTCTTTGGCATTGATGGAAACACATGTCATAATACAAAGAGTTGTAGAGCAAAAAAAAAACTTTCTTTAATGTCTTTAGCTTCATTCTGATTCTCATCCAAAAACTCCCTCTTTCATAAAACTCTGTCTCCTTCTATTATGAACTCTCCCTATAAGTAATTTCTTTTGTATTATAGAAAACTCTCCCTCTTTTGTATTATAGAAAACTCTCCCTCTTTGACAACAGATGCCAAAGACTCCATCTTCTCAAATATGAATAGTCAGTACTATTTCACTTTGTAATTGTAATGTACCTGAATGTAAAAATTCATCTGTAATGTCCTTTGATGTACTTGCATCAACTGATAGATCTTCATTGTCGCTCAGGTTGATGCATCACTAAACTATATTTTAGTGAGCTTTAGTTAGGGGAAGCACCCCTAGCTTTCCTCTAAGATACAAGAATGCATCCTTAGGTAAAGGTTTAGTGAATATGTTTGCAACTTGTTCTTTGGTATTCACATATTCCAACCTTACTTCTTTATTTTGTACCAATTCCCTCAAAAAATGATACTTTATTGATATATGCTTGGTTTTGGTGTGCATCACATGATTCTTTGAAATGTTAATGGCACTTGTGTTTTCACAGTAGATAATAACTGGTTCTTTTACTTCTTCCTTCATTCTTGACAACAACTACATGATCCATATGATTTTTGAACAATTCACTACTGTAACAACATATTCTGCCTCTGCTATAGACTGAGAGATACAATTCTATTTCGTGCTAGTCCAAGACACTAACCTCTTTCCAAGAAAGAAAGCTCCACCGTTGGTGATTTTCCTATTATCGACACTTCCAACCCAATAAGCATTAGTCAATGCCTTTAAATCAAAGTTTCTACCTTTCTTATACCATAAACCATAGTCTTCAGTACCCTTTAGATATCTCAAAATTCTTTTGATTGCCATTAGGTGATTGTCTCTGGGATTAGCTAAAAATATTGCAACAATACCAACTGCCAATGCAATATCAGGTCTAGTGTCAACAGCATATTGCAATTTTCCAATCATGGATCTGTAGTTGGTTTGATCTACCTCTTTTGAATCTTCATCCTTAGACAATTTCTTTCCAGTACACATGGGTGTTCCAACAGGTTTGGAATCTTCCATACCAAATTTATTAAGTATCTCCTTGATATATTTTGATTGAGTAATGTAGATACCATCCTTCATTTGATGTAATTGTAATCCAACAAATAATTTGATCTCACCAAACATAGACATCTCAAATTATTTACTCATATCTATAGAGAATGCTTTGCATAGGTCATCATAACTAGTGAATACCATGTCATCAACAAATATCTCTGCTAACGTTATTTTGTTATGTGGTCCTTCTTTGATGTATAGGCTACTGTTATCATTGGTTCTCTAAAATCCAATACTTACAAGATAGCTATGCAGTATTTCATACCAGGCTTTGGGCGCTTACTTCAGTCCATACAATGCTTTGTGCAGCTTGCAAACCATATTCATTCTGCTAGGATCAACAAATCCTTCAGGTTGTTCAATGTAGACTTCTTCTTCTAGTATTCCATTCAAAAAAGCAAATTTCACATCCATTTGATATACTTTGTATCATTTATGTGCAACGTATGCTAGAAGAGTCAGACTCCTTCAAGTCTTGCAACAGGAGAAAAAGTTTCTCCATAATCAATACCCTCTTCTTGAGCATATCCTTTACAAACTAGTATGACCTTGTTTCTACAAACTTCACCATTTTCATTCATCTTATTTCTAAAAACCCACTTGGTTCCAATCAAATTCTTGTCCTTTGGCCTAGGCACAAGAGTCCAAGTTTTGTTCTTCTCAATCTGCTCAATTTCTTTATTCATACCTCTATCCAACTTTCATCATTCAATGCATCTTTAACAGTTCTAGGTTCACACTCACTTAGTAAACATGCATGTTTGAGTTTTTTCCCTTTCATTACACCTTCTATTTGATCTCCAATTATTTTCTCAGGTGCATGATGCTTTCTAACATACTTTGAAAGTACTGGATCCTTCAGTCTAGATTCTAGACTTGATCCACTAGGTCTGTTATTTTCAAACATTCTTTCTTGTTCTTTTGTCTGATGCTCGGGTTCCACTTTCTATGAATCTAGTTCCTATGTCTGAGACTTAGTTCCCTCTATCTATGATTCGGTCTCTTCTACCAGTAGCTCAGGTTGCACAGTTGTCAACTCAGGTTACACAGTTTGTGCTAGTATATTTAGTGGTGGACAGTTATGCTGTCCAATCACCATTTCTCAAGTCATAGGTATAGTATCAGGTTCATGATAGACAAAAATCCTGTAGTCTTCAGGCTCTTTACTGCTCTTCTCTTCACACTTTTCTACAAACCCATCAATCTTGACATGTACACTTTCTATGACTTTATGAGTAGTAAGATTCAGACATTTGTATGCTTTGCTTTTACATGAGTAACCTAGGAATATTCCTTCATCACTTTTTGCATCTAGTTTTCCATTTCTTTCTTCCTTAAAGATGTAGCATCTACTTCCAAATACTTTGAAATAATGAACATTAGGTTTATAACCATACCATAATTCAAAAGGTGTCTGGTTACTACCTTTCTTGAGTTAAACTTGGTTCAAGGTGAACACTGTAGTACTGATTGCCTCCTTCCGGTATTTGGTAGCAACATTCTTTTCAATTATTAGGGTTCTGGCATAATCCATCATCTGATTCTTCTTTCTCCTATTCTATTTTGTTGTGGTGTACTAGGGGCATATACCTGTCTTTTGATTCCTCTCTCATTACATAATTTATTGAACTCATTAGAAATGAATTCTCCTCCTTTGTCAGATCTTAGGCATTTTAGTTTCTTTCCTGTTTGCTTTTCAACTCTTGCAAGATACCATTTGAATTTCTAAAAATCTTTTGATTTCTCTCTGAGAAACATGATAGTCATCATTCTGGAATGATCATCAACAAATAGAATAAAATAATTATCTCTAGTAAAGCTTGTTGTTCCAATTGGTCCACAAAGGTCAGTATGTACCAATTCCAAGACTTTATCAGTATTATAATTCTTCCTTTTGAAACTCGTCTTGCTCATCTTTCCAATTTGACATTGTTTGCATATTGCTAACTCGGGTTTCTTCAAAATAGGAATACCTCTAATTCTCTTTTTCTTGCTTATGTTTACCATATTATCAAAATTTACATGACACAACCTTTTATGCCATAACCAGATTTCTTCAACTTGTGCAATAAAGCATCAACCTTCAATGAGATCAAGATAGAATAGATTACCTTTTGTTTTCCTACCAGTTCTGACTAGGTTCCCTTTACCATCCAGGAGCTTGGCCTTACCATTCATGAATTCTACCTTGAAGCCAATGTTGTTCAGCTATGCTACACTAAGTATATTTCTCCTCAATCCTTCAACCCAATAAGCATTATCACATTTGATTCCTCTGTCAGAGTAATGCAACCTTTTCCTTTTATAGGGCAAGGTTCATCATTCCCAAAACTGACACTCCCACTATCATAGTGTTCAAGATGTTCAAATTTCATCTTATCACCAGTCATGTGATGAGAACAACCACTATCAATTATCCATGTTTCATTTTTATTGATGTGTGAGAATTTTTTTCTCTTTTCATCTTCTTCATCTGACTCATCCTTAATAGAAATATAAACCATTTCATCTTCTTCTTCATCACTGTTAGAATCTTTATGAATATAACAAGAATTCTTACCTTTAACCTTGTAGCTTTTGTAGTTCTTGAAATATTTCTTGTTTTTGAATTTTTTCTCATCTTTGTCTTCTTTGTTCAGACACTTTGCAACAATGTGACCAACCTCATTGCATGGAAAAAAATCAATGCTATTTTTCCTTTTGCGGCTCTTCTTGCAAGTAATGCTTTAATGATGTCAAGATCTTCATCATCAGATTCATCATCACTGTCACTTCTAGTCTACTTCCCTTTTGAGTATCTATCCTTCTTACCAAGGTTTAATTTTTCTTTGAATGTAGACTCAAGATTGCTAGAGCTAGGAGAGTAATTTTCAAAGTTGTCTAGCTCAAAAGTTGTAAGCCTTCCCACTAATGTATCCAAAATTATATCCTTATTGCTCCTCATCTCTTGAAGAGATGAAACTCTAATAGCATAGATAGGAAGTAAAGTTCTTAGTACCTTGCTAACCACTATTGTATCTTCATTTATTCCACTTGCAGCTCTGATGGCACTCACAGTCTTCTTGATTCTTTCACTGTATCTTGTAATGTATTCTCCTTCTTTCATTTTCATCTATTCAAATTTTCCTCTTAGACTTTCTTCTTTGGCTCTCTTTACATTTGCATCTCCTCCATGAATGTCTTGTAATTCCTTCCACATATCATAGGTTGTAGGGCAGTCCTTGACTTCATCAAATTCCGAGTAGCTGATTGAAGAAGCTATATCAATCATCATTATATTATGAAGCTTCTGTTCCATCATCTATTCCACAGTCATAGTCCCTATTGGTTCCACATATTTTCTTTGCAAAAATTTCAAACCAACATCTCCAATAGTAGATAGATGTAGCTTCATCAACTCTTTCCATGCTAGAAAGTTGTCTTTGTTTAGCTTTGGGATGTCCCTTCTATAAGACATATCTGATCTTTAGCTTAGGTCTTGAAACCTTCTCTGAAAGCACTTGAAGCTCTGATACAATTTTTTGGGAATGAGATAAGTAACTGAGAGGGGAGGGGTGAATCAGTTACTCCAAAACAAATCCTTTTTCCCTTATATGTCTTAAATAATTTAACACTATTACTCGGTCAATCAAGATATTCTTCTGTAACTCGGGTGTCAAAGAAATCTTTATAATATCCAATGCAATTATACTTTAGTGATTAAGTGTAGAAACATAAAGCATGAAAAAAATAACATATACATAGAACACAATAAGATATAATGTGGAAACCCAATATGGGAAAAACCACCAATGTAACTAGTTACTATTTTTCACCCTCCTAAAGGGAGCCATGTTAGGAGCCAACTTTGTTAAAGGTTACAATAACACACTGTTAGGTGTGACCCTGTTAAAGGATTTAATCAACCTGTGATGAGTGACCTTGTTAGAGGTATTCAACACTTCAACATTAAAATTCTACCTTGTGAGAGGATTTACAAAAAGATTGTTAAGTCTACTTTGTTAAGAGATTTGAGATCACTGCTACAATTGTTAGAGAGTAACAATGAATTGACCTGTATGTGTAAGAAACTGTCTTTGCTGATTCAGATCTTTGTTCTGATTATGAATAGATCCTCATTGATCAGATATTCTATTGCAACTCCAAGTGATTTGTACTCAATTAGAATCCTATCTGATTTTTCCTTCACTCTTCATGTCACAGAATTCCACACTTCTTCTTCTACACACTCTTCTTACACACATTTAATCCAAACTTGACCTTTCATATATATGATAAACCCTATCAAGTCGGCTTGAATATAATTATAAATAATTAATAAATCACAATTTAGTCAGCCTCATATAACCAATTAATTATAGAATGTAAATCACTGTTATTCAGCTGGCACTGAATTCCCGACCATGACTGAAATACCTGAGTGACTTGGTCAACACTGAACTACTTCAATAGCTGACTTAACTTAGTCAACACTAGAAAAACTCATTCTATTCACCAACTGTGCTCGGTCTGAATGCAGAAATTTGTGTAACATCACTACATAAGTGTATATATATGTGTAACATCAATGAAAATACACAATTTAATAATTGTCTTCAACAATAATTGCATTGGATATTATAAAGATTGCTTTGACACCTAAGTTACATAAGAATATCTTAATTGACCGAGTAACAATGTTAAAGTATTTAAGACATCTAAGGGAGAAAGGATTTGTTTTGAAGTAATTTATTCACCCCCCGCTCTTAGTTACTTATCTTATTTCCAACAATTAGTATCAGAGCTTCAAGTGATTTCAGAGAAAGTTTCAATACCTAAGCTAAAGATCAGATATATCCTACATAAGGGAGATCCCAATGATAAACAAAGACAACTTCCTACAATGGAAAGAGCTAATGAAGCTACATCTATCTACTATCAGAGATGCTGGTTTTCAATTTTTGGAAAGAAAATATGTGGAACCAATAGGGACTATGACTGTGGAACAGATGATGGAACAAAAGCTTCATAATATAATGATGATTGATATATCTTCTTCACTCAGCTACTCAGAATTTGATGAAGTCAAGGACTCCCCTACAACCTATGATATGTGGAAGAAATTATAGGACATTCATGGAGGAGATGCAAATGTAAGGAGAGCCAAAGTAGAAAGTCTAAGAGGAAAATTTGATCAGATGAAAATGAAAGAAGGAGAAGACATTACAAGATACAATGAAAGAATCAAGAAGAATGTGAGTGCCATCTAAGCTGCAGGTGGAAAAATTGAAGATACAATAGTGGTTAGCAGGTACTGAGAAATTTGCTTCCTATCTATGCTATTAGAGTTTCAATTTTTCAAGAGATGAGGTGCAATAAGGATATAACTCTGGATACATTAGTGGGAAGGCTTATAACTTTTGAGCTGGACAACTTTGACAATGACTCTCCTAGCTCTAGCAATCTTGATTCTGCATTCAAAGCCAAATTAAACCTTGGTAAGAAGGATAGATACTCAAAAGGGAAGCAGACTGAAAGTGACAGTGATGATGAATCTGATGATGAAGATCTTGACATCATTGAAGCATTACTTGCAAGAAGATCCGCAAAAGGAAAATACAAAGGAAAAATACCATTAATTTATTTTTCATGCAATGAGGTTGGTCACATTGCTGCAAAGTGTCCGAAAAAAGAAGACAGATGAGAAAAATTTCAAAAAATTCAAAAACAAGAAATATTTCAAGAACTAAAAAAGCTACATGGATAAAGGTAAGAAGTCTTGTTATATTGCTAAATATTTTGACAGTGATCAAGAAGAAGATGAAATGGTTTATATTGCTATTAAGGATGAGTTAGATGAAGAAGATGAAAAAACAACACTTTTATCACACATCAATAAAAATGACACATGGATAATTGATAATGGTTGTTCTCATCAAATGACTAGTGATAAGACAAAATTTGAACATCTTGAACACTATGATGGTGGGAGTGTCAGTTTTGGGAATGATGAACCTTGCCCTGTAAAAGGAAAAAGGTTGCATTACTTTGACAAAAGGAATCAAATGTGATAATGCTTATTGGGTTTAAGGATTGAGGAGAAATATACTCAGTGCAGCATAGCTAAACAACATTGGCTTCAAGGTAGAATTAATGACTGGTAAGGCCAAGCTCCTGGATGGTAAAGGGAACCTAGTCAGAACTTAAGGGAAAACAAAAGGTAATCTATTCTATCTTGATCTCTCTGAAGGTTCATGCTTTATTGCACAAGTAGAAGAAATCTGGTTATGGCATAAAAGGTTGTGTCATGTAAATTTTGATAATATGGTAAACATAAGCAAGAACAAGAGAGTCAGAGGAATTCCTATTTTGAAGAAACCTGAGTTAACAATATGCAAACAATGTCAAATTGGAAAGATGAGCAAGACAAGTTTCAAAAGAAAGAATTAAAATACTGATGAAGTCTTGGAATTGGTAAATACCAACCTTTGTGGACCAATTGGAACAACAAGCTATACTGGAGAGAAGTATTTTATTCTATTTGTTTATGATCATTTCAGAATGATGACTGTCATGTTTCTTAGAGAGTGTTAGGGTTTTTTCTTGCTGAATCTTCAACAGATGCTTGAATACTTGATTAACTCTATGAATCCCAATATTTGAAAATAATGACTCAAGCAAGAGAAAACTCTAATTGAAGAGGGTTTATGATAATATCTGGGGAAACTATTATCACCTCCTTTTTAGGTTCCACAACACCTAGGGAGGTATTACCTATATAATATTTCTATCTTTTAGTATTAGTAGACGTGGCTACTGATTTGCTACTTGTTTATATTATTACCTTATAAATTACTCTACATAAAATTGAGAACAACTTAACACAAAGCTTAACCATGAAAACTATTGAAATGATAACAGTAAATAGTAGTGTTTTAAGGACATTCATCCTTCTTCCTTTTATAGTTCTCAGAACTTAGGAGGGGCAACCTATTTTAATCCTCTCTTAAAGGGATTAGTAGAATGAATTGTATATCTTGATACAATTACTTGAATTTATATGTTTTGATTGTAAATGTGAAAGATTTGTGTATTTTAAATTGTTTGGATGATGATAAACCACTTGACAGATTCTAGACCAATGCCTATCCTTGGGATATAGAGTCAAAGATGCAAATCCATAGAAAAAGTAAATAAAGATACTATAGATTGTCTTACAACCTATATGCAACTTGAGAAAGATGCCTTACAAATCACCTTGTCACTCCAACACTGCTGTATCAAATCCTCAAATACTGTTAGACTCTCTGAAACTACTTACAAAACTTAGTTCTTCCCTTGAAAGAAACTTGTAAGTAATTAGATAGCTACCTTGTAACCAATATGTTCAAAATGCCTTACTGATTAAACATAAAACATCATATACAATAAGTAAAGAGACAACAACAATATAGAAGAGAAATTGCACTGTATTTTATTTATATTCCTACTTCATACTGTACGCCTATTTTTGTGATTCATGGTTCCCAAGCTTTCCAAAGGTAAGGGTTAGTAGCAAAGGTTTTATAATGATATAAATCAAGTATACAAGAACTACTAAAATGAATAACTTGAAACATAACCAATAAAATATACAAACAAAGGAAAACAAATGAATGCAAACCCCAAAGTGCTTGAAGCTTCTATTGTCTCTCTCTACTCCTTCCGAAACACTATTTTTGATGCTTAGTATTGGTGTGGACAATGTCTATGACTTGAGAAGCATCGAGAATTTTCTAATTGAAATGGGTGTGTGATCACAAGATGACTTGAATGCTAGAACCAAACTACCATAGTAATGGCACACGAGAGCTTGAAATCCCAGATCCTTCAAATGGTTATGAAGGGTTTATTATATAGGAATTGGGGATGAATTAAGGGTTGAGATCAATCCCAGAGATAGGGAGATGAATGGTTGAGATCAAAGGGAACTGGAGAATCCACCAGTAAACTCCACCTCTTCAATTTGTAAAGAGGAGACAAAGTTTGGTTGACTGAAGAGCTAATTGTGAGTTACCTTTTTGAACTGAAGAGGTGGGTGAAGTTACCCATGTGGACTGGAGAGGTGGGTGAAGTTACCCATGTGGATTGGAGAGATGGGTGGAGTAACCCATGTGATCTGATTGGAGTTATCTCTTTGAAGATAAATGAATATTTAATTCATTTATTTAATTAAAGTTTTCAACATGTGAGATAATTGAATTCTTTTTGATTTAGAATTGCTTTATTGAATGAAATGAAATTAATTTAATTGGAAGAATTTAATTAGTAAGTTTAAATATTTGAATTTAAACTATAGGAAATTGAATTTAATTAATTAATTAATGGTAATTAATCAATTAAGGTTAATTAATTAAATAAAATTAATTATTTACTTAATTTTGGGAATTTGATTAGATGATTTGGGGAATGAATTTAGAGGAAAATAGATGATTAAAAACCATTAATTAATAGATGAAAATTAGTGTTTTTAATGTAAAGTCGCAAACCTATCCATTTTTGGGTGTCTACATTTTCCCCTCTTTGATGTGATGTGACTTTTCGTAGTGTGTCAAAGAATTTTCAGAGTTGATCCTGCCCCAGCTTGCCCTAGTGATAGCAAGTGGACTATATGCCCCCTCAACAAATTAAGCATAGATAATGTGTCAGATGAGCATTAATTTGTTGAAAATGTGAATCACTATATGATGATGATGATGAATGAATTTCTATGTTAGTTATGATGTTATTGATGATGGATGCATTGATTATATGATCTACTATGTACATGTTTTGGAATTTTTGTATGTAATAAATGAATGCAATCTACCATGCACAAAATTTTTGAGTAATGCATGTGTTAGTTAGAAGGAAGTTAGTTTGGAATGTGATATCTGGGATTGATTGATAGATATGGAATGATAGAAAGGAAATTTTGATTTTTTGTTTTGATAGATATGAATTGATAGAATGGATGAGTGAGCCAATGCTGCCGTGTTTCCAATTTTTGTCATCATTGCATCTTTTTTATTTTTTGAAATTCTGAAGAGCGTCTAATGCATCCAGATCACATATGACCTAGATACCGCCATGACCTCTTGATAAGCGGAAGGAGTAGAGAGATTGAATAGAAAGAGAACCTAGTGCACCCAAATATTGACCATATGAGTTCAGCTATATTCCTTGTTTGAAAAGAAAGAGAGCCAAAAGCACCCAGATATTGACCATCTGGATATCGCTTTGTCCTCTGAATTAACCAAAAAAAAAGGCAACCAAGATAGAACTCCTATGCATCCAGATTCCATCTAGATAACACTGCAAGCTCTTGATTCCGTAAAGAAAAGCCAAAGCAAACAAGATAGAACTCCTACGCCCCTAGAGTCCATCTAGATAGCATCACAAGCTCTTGATTGAAAAATAAAATAAAAGACCATAGAAACCAAGATAGAACTCCAATGCACTTAGAGTCCATGTGCATAGCACCGCGAGCTCTTGATTCCAAAAATAAAATCCAAAGAAAACAAGATAGAACTCCTACGCCCCTAGAGTCTATCTGGATATCATCATGAGCACTTGATTGCAACATAAAAGAAAAGACCATAGAAACCAAGATAGAACTCCAACACACTCATAGTCCATCTGAATAGCACTGTAGGCTCTTGATTCTATAAACCAAACAAGAAAATAAAAGAGAAGGAATGTCCAATTCTTTCCTAGGGTTAAGACCAGATCATGGAACTGTGTGGCTCCCAAATAAGTGACAGTGTCTACCGCATTTATCCTAAATCATCATGGCCCTGGAATCAAAGTGAACATTCAATAGAAAACAATCAAAGAAAATAAGTCATATCATAGCTACTCTCCTCACATGGTGGATCCTGGAGTAGTGTAAGAAAATAACTGCGAAATATAGAGTGACATATGACCGACTAATTGACCTAGTCAACATTTTTGGATGGTTCCTCGATGCAATTAGATTCTCTTTGATTCACTCGACTCTTTGATAGGATTGATTGGTTTGATTGCTTGAGTGTGTCTGGTTTCAATAATAGATTACTCATATAAGACTGACCTGTCTAGTTTGAGTGTATCCATCACCGTGTAAGACAATTAATATGATTTGATTGATTGATTATGATCATGTTGGCAGCTGATCAAGCTATGTCAGATGGACCCCATGCTGGTTCTCAAAGCTCATGCTTATGACAATTGATAGATTGGCTTGGTTGCCAGTTGCTTGCTGATAGGTTTGATAGATTGATAAAGCTGTGTTAGATGAGCCCCATGCTAATCGCAAAGCTCATGATTGTGACATCTGATTGACTGGGCATTATTTCTATTTGCTCTCTTGATAATGAGTTGGTTTTATTGCTTGGGATTTTGCAATTTTTTGAATGTTTTTTTATGAAGATTGATTTTCTCAAAACATTTTGGTCTTTTTAGGATTTTTGAAGAGTTTTCCAATTTTTTGGATTTCTTCCATCCATTTAGATTCGCCCCTAGTCTGGTAGACTAGTAATAACCATGGGTAAGTGCTTGGTTCTCAGAGGGGAATGTGCTTTTGTATATAGCTTGGGTAGTCAGTCTTACATTTGAAGTGTGCTCAAGCTTTTGGAGTTCATTGATGGTGAAGCTGGATTTGATCACTTGGCACTTGTTTGCCAGGTTTTCACCAAGGTACCTACTCAATAGCGCTTGTTTGCCAGGTTTTCACTAAGAGAGAAATTTTGTTTCTCTTCACTTTTTTCTTTTTTGATTCTTTTTATTGTCGCCAAAGCGCCTGTTTTCCAGGTTTTTACCAAGGTAACATTTTGTATTTTCTGATTATTTTTTTTTGGTATTTTCTAGATATGTAGATAGGGTCATTAACCATAGAGAAATCAAGGGTAGAACTTATTGAGGTGCATGATATTTATGTATCTGGGGAGCTGATCTCCTTCTGGTGTCACTAGTATGAATGTGCCACTCTGAGTAGAGATGATAATGACAGATTGGCCTAGCCAGTTAGGCTCAAATTTTTTTGGGTTTGACTCTTTTTGCTTGGTTCTTTTGATTTTCCATGAGGACAAGGTATCCTACCTCAAATGTTTGTGGCTTCACCTTCTTGTCATAGTTTCTTCTAAGGCGATTATAATAGCCTTGTAAGTGGTCAAAGGCATGTTGCCTTCTTTCATCTAGTAACTCCAGTTCACTGAGCCTTGCTACTCTGTAGTCTTAATCTAAAACCAGGTTCTTTAATGATATCCTCAGGGATGGGATTTCCACTTCAAGGGGTAATACCACCTCTAATCCATAGACTAGGGAGAATGGAGTGGCTCCTGTAGGTGTTCTCACACTAGTTCTGTATGCCCATAATGCGGGATTAAGCTATAAATGCCAGTCTCGCCCTAATTTGTTCACTGTTTTCTTCAAGATTTTCAAGATTGTTTTGTTTGTAGCTTCAGATTGGCCATTCCCTTGAGGATAATAAAATGTGAACCCTTACTTGATATGGAATTGTTCGCATAGCTCTTCAACATCCTTGTTTTGGAAAGGTGTACCATGATCTGTTAGGATAGTTTGAGGGATTTGTATCGATAGATAATGTGGTTAAGTATGAACATTGCTATTTTCTTTCCAGTTATGTAAGTGAGAGGAATTGCTTCCACCCACTTGGTGAAGTAATCTATTGCTTCTATGATGTATTTATGTCCATTTGTTGAAGAAGGTGTAATTTTGCCCACTAGGTCAAATCCCCACATGGAAAATGGCAATGGTGATGTGATAGGATTTAGTTCCTGGGCTGGTGCATGGATGAGGTCTCCATGAATCTGACACTGTCTACACCTTTGTACATGTTTGTGTGCATATGTATCTATTGTGGGCCAATAGTATCCCATGTAGATGATCTTCTTAGCTAAGCTGTTACCACCTCCGTGGGTTCCACAAATTCCTTCATGTACCTCCTATAGAGCTCTCTGAGATTTCATGGAAGTGAGACATCGTAGTAGTTTTCTATCTATACTTTGTCTATATAGAGTAGTGGAGAGGATGGTATACCTAGAGGCCTGGCAGATGAGGGACTTTCTCTAGTTTCTACACAAGTTGGGAGGTAAGACACTATTTTGAAGGTAGTTGTATACATCTTGGTACCATGGGTTTTTAGGACCAACAAGGATGCATGTTGATTCTATGATGGATGCTTGATGTGATGGAACCAAGAGTTGTGCTACTAGAAACTAGAATCTTGTTTCATTGCCTGACATATCAATCAATGATGCTATGGTAGCCATCATGTCTGCAGCTTTGTTCTGTGCTTGTGGGACTTGCTTGAAGAAGATGTAATGGAACTTGGTGCGTAATGTTTCCATCTGTGCTTTGTATGGTATTAGCTTCTCATATTTGGTCTTATAATCATTGTTGACTTGACTGATGACCAACTAAAAATCTCCAAAGACTTTAAGGTTCTTGATTCTCCATTGAATTGCTATCTTTCAATCGATGACCAGTGCTCCATATTCTGCTATGTTGTTTGTGCATGGGAAGTTGAGTCTGAAAGACTTTGGAATTGTATTATGATCTGGAGTGATAAGCACTATTCTTGCTTCCACACCATGGTTCATGCATGATCCATCAAAATATAGTTGTCATACCTCGATCGCTGGTTGTAGTGTCATAATGGATTCATTAGGAAAATTGGAAATAATAGGTTGATGGTCCTGAATACGTGCCCCTGCTAGTTGGTCAGCGATCACTTGACCTTTGATGGCCTTTCTATCTACGTACTTAATGTCAAACTCACTTAAGATCATTACCCACTTCACAAGTCATCCGGTGAGCACTATTTTGCTTAGGATGTACTTTAAAGGATCAATATGTGCTATCAACTTTTTTTGGTGACTGAACATATAATGTCTCAGCTTCTGGGAAGCAAAGACAACAACAAGGCATGAATTTTCAATTGGAGTATAGTTGAGCTCATATCCTACCAATGTTTTTCTTAGAGAATAGATAGCCCTTTCTTTACCTATGTCATCATGTTGTACCAAGAGTACACCTAATGCTGACTCCACTGTTGAGATATACAGAATCAATGGTCTACCTTGGACCGGTGGCACCAATATAGGATACTTGAGGAGGTAGTCCTTGAATATTTGGAATGCTTGTTTGCATTGCTCGGTCCAGATGGATTTGACATCTTTGTACAGTAGATCTTGGAATGGGTGGCACTTGTCTGCTAGCTGAGCTATGAAGCACCTGATTGATTGGAGCCTTCCTTGTATACCTCTTAGTTGCCTTAGGTTCGATGGTGGAGGCATGTCCAATATTGATTTGACTTTCTCTAGGTCTACTTAGATGCCTCTATGTGACACTATGAATCCTAGTAGCTTCCCTGCTATGACCCTGAATGCACATTTCTTTGGGTTTACATGAACCTTATATTCTTGCATTCTATCAAAGATTGGTCCTGATACTCTTAGATGATCCTTGCAAAGCATTGACTTGGCTAGTATGTCATCCACATAGTCTTCCATTGTTTTGTGGATGAGATCATGAAAGATAGTTGTCATAGCCCTTTGATATGTTGCTCCGACATTCTTTAGACCAAACAACATGACATTCCAACAATATGTCCCCCAAGGACATGTGAAATCTATTTTGTGTTGGTCCTCTGGTGTGATCCTTATTTGATTGTACCTAGAAAAGCCATCCATGAGTGATAGCATTTGATGTCCAGTGGTTAGATCCACTATCATGTCAATGTTAGGTAAAGGAAAATCATCCTTGGGACAAGCTATATTGAGATCTCTGAAGTCTGTGCAAATCCGTATCTAACCACTGTGCTTTGTAACTAGTACCAAGTTAGATATCTAGTCTGCGTATGGTATAGGTCTTATGAACTTGGCATCCAGGAGTTTCTTCAATTCTGCCTTCACTAATAATGAAATATGTGGATGCATCTTTCTAAAATTTTGTTTGACTGGCTTGGCATTGGGTAGCAATGGGAGATGATACAACATAAGTTCTGGATCTAATCCTAGCATATCTGAGTAGGACCATGCAAAATTGATCATCCTTTCTTTAAAGAAGCTGATAAACTATTCTCTCTCCTTAGGGGTGAGTGATTTTTCCAAGTATATGTTCTTTGGGTTCTTGTCATCTCCTAAATTGACTTCCTTTATTTCTTATTCTAGTAATGCTGATTTTTCCTCTGTCAAGGGGAGGAGTTCCTTCTTTCCATCTTCTAGCACCTTAGTGAGGTTTTTGCTACAAGATACGTCTTGTTTTAGCTTTTTATCATTTTTTAATTCTTTTTTCTCTTATGGACTGGAAAGAGGAGCTGCCTCCCCGAAATATGCCGCTCTGTCAAGGTCAATGGTGAAGCCTTCCTTGTGGTCTCCTGATGGAATGCCTTCCCTAAGTCTCATGAAATAAATAATAGCCTCAATGTTCTCGAAGACATCTAAATCAGGCGGTCCTTATTGAGCCCACTCTATTAGTTCTAGGTGTACAAGATAGATACTTTCATGGTTGTTTGACTCTAGTTGATTGAAAGGGACTATAGATATGGTTCCTACAAAACTGGACTGTGATGTGGATGCACCACTGGAGGAATGTTAAATGACATGCTTATCTATGCAGGGTTGTTTGACAATGGATAGTTGGTCAAATAAGTCTTCTAGGTTTATGATAGTGTCTAACCGACAGGAATAATCTGGGATCGACGGTTCAGAGTTGTGAAGGGACCTCCACTCATACTCATGGGAGTCAGTCTTGATAGAATGCTCATTAGATGTCCCACTTCTTGTGTTATCATTGATTGCTATGTGGAGGTCTATTTGGGTTTGTGTGGTTCCCTCTTTGGTGGGAAACAACTGTGATAATATGTTTCTTATCAAGACATGTTTTGTGTTGTGCCCCCAATGCATCTCTGCTATTTGTTCCTGATCAACTTGGATGTCTTGGATCACCAGACCGGTTCTTAGTTTTCCATAGCCCAACCCTCTTTTGTTTCTTTGGGTTGGTGGGAGAGACAATTCCATTATGCCTTGTTGTCTTTTCCCCATGCTAGTTGTACCATCATACCTGAATCTTTGTAACATTGTATAACCATTACCATAGTTTGATAGGGGTAGGGTTTGTCAGGTTGTCTCTTGTGGGTCTTGGTATAACCATGTACTGATATCTTGTTCAAATGGCTTTTCTTCTGCTATGTCTCCCCATCTGACGAAGGTTGTGGGTGGACATATGAATATAACATGCTATGAAGTTTTTGTTGTAATAATAGGTTGTGGCATGCCATAAGTTCTTGGGATCTGAGGCATGTGCGTGATGGTGAAAGCCTCTTCATATTTTTACTCATCACAACCTTTGTTGGTGATGGATATTTTTCCCGCTTTCCATGTGACATCCTTAGGATTTGAATCTAAAGAGGAGGGAATACTTGCAGCTTGCTTAATGACTATCTTTCCTGTTGTCTATGTGACATCCTTTGGATTTGAATCTGAAGAGGATGGGATGCTTGCATCTTGGTTTGAGGATGCCTGGTTATTAGTGCTAATTTGGACAACATTACAGTATTGGAAAGGATTGGGATCTCCCTCTATGATGATTTCCTCTCCTTGGTGTGGGAACTTGATGCATTGATGGTACATTGAAGGTACATCTTTCATTTCATGTATCCAGGGTCCCCCTAGTAGCATGTTGTATCCCAACTCAAGATCTAGGATATGGAAGGGAGTGTTTTTGACCACTGGACCAATACAGACACGTAGAATGATAATACCTTTAGAGGACCTTTCCTCTTCATCATAAGCTCTGATATTTATCCTCCTTGTGACATCAATACTCGATTTTGAATAGCCCAGTTACTTGATTAACTTTAGAGTATAGATGTTTAACCCAACTCCACCATCAACAAGGACCCTATGGATAGTGCTTTTGTAGACCTAGAAAAGTAAGTGCAAAAGATCATTATGCAGGGGTTTATGCGGTGGCACATCACAGTCCATGAATGTGGCATGTTTGTTAGCAGCTATATGGTTAACCATCATTTGGAAGCTCTTGGGTGTTATATCCCTTAGGACAGCTGCATTCTGAAGGGCTTGGTCAAGTGCCAATTTATGCTATGGAGATATGCGCAATAGGTCAAACATGGAGATCAAGGAAGGTGTACATTTTAGTTGATCCACTATGCTTGGCTATGGATCTGAGTTTTCTTTAGGATTAGAAAATATAGTAGATGAGGATGGTACTCCTTGCAAGATGACTCTGGCACAACACATTGTTATAGCACATTTTTTACCTTGGTCTTTGATAGTGATTATAGCCACATGGCTATCTGAAGGATTGAGGCAATTGATAACATTATCACTGTTGGCATATGTATAGTTGACCTGTTTTGCCTGTCCACCAAACCTAGAGGCTTTTCCCTTATTGTGATCATGAAAGGTATCGTTGAAGATAGTGTGATTAGTTGTGCCTTTGGTTTTGGGAGAGTGATAGTGTTTGATTGTATCAACTTGCATAAAGCTGATTCCATCGGCTCTCCTAATGGTGTGAAATCTCGTTGCTGGAATTGAAATCATGGTCTGTATTGATTCTGTTGTTGACTTTTTGACACAGTGGCCGCTTGTACTGGGGGAGGTTGGTTTTGGGTGTATGCTTATTGAGTGGGCCCTGTGGGTTTTTGGTTGGCCACAGGTGCGCCTTGCAGTAACACCTTGGGTTGTGCATAGTTAACTATCTTCACATCATTGACACCATCATTGGTGACATTCTTGTTTTTGTTCCACCATTTAGCTTTGTCCGTTGCATTTTTGTTTGTATTCATTTGTGTTGGATCTACAAGGATTCCTTGTTTGACTAAGTTCTACTCACAATGAACTTGTTCAATGAGCTATGTGAGGTTCAGAGCTAATTGTAACTCTGTTGTAAATGACATGTCTGGAATTAGATTGTCAACAAACATGACTATTAGGTCTTGTTTGGGCACATCATATGTTATGTAGTTTTCTGTATTCCTCTAGTTCACCCCAAGACTGAATTCCATGAGGTAAATGTGAGAACCATTCCATTGCTGGTCCAACCAAGCTTAGTGGGAATAGTCACATTAAATATGTCTCATCATGGGTGACTTCAATTCAACTACCAAAAAACTCTTAGATATGTTGAATAGGGTTGGTATTGCCCCTATATTTGTCAAAGTTTAGTACTGAGAAGTGATTTGGGAATGGAGAAATGTGGAGAGAATGGTCAAAGGGGTATGGGTATAAATCCTCCATGGTGTAGGATTTAGTTTTCCCCTGATTTTGCATATCCATCATTTGGGTTTGAAGGGTTTGCATTTGTTGCATTAACATGTTTGTTTGATATTAAGGTTGGTGTGTAAGGATGTTCCTCTGTGTTGTAGTGGGTATGAGGCTGCGCCTCTATGTCCCTTGAGTAGGAACATAGGATTTCATCCTGGGGACTTGATATTGATTTCCCACTGAGTGATTTGGAAATGGGGGCACATGAGTAGCCCATGGTGATTTTGATGCATTTTCTATTGTGATTGAAATTGGGGTTGATATTGTTGCTGTTGAGGTTGGGGTTGAAGCTGGGGTTGCTGTTGCTAAGGTTGAAATTAAGGCAACTGAGGCTAGGGTTTCTATTGTGGGGGTTGGTTTTGAGGCAACTAAAGCTGAGGTTGCTATTGTAGGGGTTGGTTTTGAGGCAATTGAAGCTGGGGTTGCTATTGCAGGGGTTGGTTTTGAGGCAACTGAAGTTGGGGCATTGACTGTAAGTTGTACCTATAGAGATGGATCACTGTGGGCATGAGGTGTTGATCCCAAGACTAGTATGAATTGACTGCAATAGTGGCATAGTTTCAAAATAGTTGGTGTTTGGTGTAGCTTGAGAGCTTGATTGCCCCGGCCATGTGACAAAGGTGGGAGCATACTAGTAACCACATGTGCACTCAGTTGCGAGGCTATCATGTTTTGAGTGGAAGATGTGCTGGCTTGGTTTTTTCCATTGGTTTGACTGGGTATCATCTATGTCAGTGTGGGTAGTACCAATGGTGGGAAGATTTGAGAGACAATAAGCAATATCTGAGGAG
The DNA here is from genome assembly GCA_018584345.1 of Thuja plicata. Lineage (NCBI taxonomy): Eukaryota > Viridiplantae > Streptophyta > Pinopsida > Cupressales > Cupressaceae > Thuja > Thuja plicata. Next base: position 4,166,381 of record MU228094.1, read on the forward strand.
GCTGAGTAGTATTTTGACCTACGTGATGGTTTTTAGGCCATATGGTTGATACAATGAATTCAGTGGGGAGTTTGACTCCCTTCTTTATCAACATGGCTAAGAAGTGTTCATGATTCCTCTCTACAACAACATCAACTAATTATGTGGAATAAGAATCTTGATCTATATCCTCTAGTTCCTCTTCTTAGACATTTTGGAAAAGAGTTGCCCCACGGGGTTTTTTAATGAACAGAGTAGAACTGGTGTTTACAAAGGGGTCATCTTCTCTCTCTATTTCCCAAGTGGGGAATCTGTTGATATATGACTCATCAGGTTGCATTCTAGCCTTTGACCTTGTGTAAGGCCCTGCATGAGGTGTTTGAGACATAGTGTGGTCCAGATTTTGTAACTAAAACAAGTGATATAAAGCAAACAAAGAAGAATATCCTTTCTAAGAAAGTCTGAAGTATGTTTTGGACAAGGGTAATTCTAAGGACAGATTTTGATATATCTTGATCTCAAAGTGGTGATGATGTAAAAAGATAAGATTTGTTGACCTTTGCCTTGGAAAAAGTCACTTTGATAAAGATGATGATGTTTGATATGATGAGATCAAGGTATTTTGAGTTTGAGCTTTCGAACTAACAATGTTTTTGACAATAATCGTGCTTTTTAGAGAAGGGATGATCTTTAATGTTTAGAGATTCACATAATTTTCTTCATGTTTTCCTGGGATAGACACTAGTTTTGGACACCAAATGAATGTTAGTAATAACTGAGAGGGGTGGGGGTGAATTAGTGGCTTCAAAAAAATTTCTTTATTCTAACCACCAATCAAATAAACCTTAGATTATTATGTCCCTTACAAGATGCATGCCATGAAATACTTATAATGATTAACTGTCTGTCAGTTTTCCTTTTCTGACCTTATTCTCCTTGATTACCGATAAGCAGTAAAACTTATTTACCAACACTCAATAAATATGTAGAGTATACCGATAAATCCAAAAATGCATATGTGAAATGTAAAATAGTAAAGTAATAAACCATACACACATAACACAAGGATTTTAATGTGGAAACCTTGTTAAAGGAAAAACCACTGGGACTGGTATCCCAAATTTTTCACTCTTCTGAAGTGAGCCCTATTAGGATCCAACCCTATTAAAGGTTACAAACACACTGTTAGGTGTGACCTTATTAGAGGATTTTATACATAGAGGTTGTCACTTAGTATCGGGCAACTTATTTTGCTACCATCCTTGAATCAACCTCCTTCTTAGACTGTCAATAGACTTTAGGAAAATATAGTGCTACTTTCATGAATCAACCTTTTTGGCACTCCTTGGGATGTACCTCAATATATAGAAGACTGTTAAGTCCTGCTCTATTAAGAGACTTGATGCTTCAATGGTTAAACTAAAACACAATGACCTGTTTCTAATGCAACTTGAATTGCAAATTTTGAGATCTATTTAAGTACATTACCTCTCTGATCAATGTATCAATTTAATTCTTTATGCTCCACACTTTCTACTCTGTGATGATGTTCTTCACTATTTTTCAGTGTCTACAGAATTCTTTAGCTCTCCTTCAGCTTGATTGATCAGGACTGTATGAAGTTATCCTTCATCAGTTTCTCTTCAACATCCTCTTTCTATTCACTCCCCCTCTTCATGATTCTGAAATGAATTAAACTTGTCTCTTATATAGACATGATATTCATTGTTTCTTGATTCTTGATTCTTGGCATGAAAAAAAATCTAGCCAATCTGATTTAAAGCTTAACTCCTAATTTATCTCGTAGTTATCTTCTTGCCAACTATACAAAATTTCTTTAAATCAATCACTTAACTCTGGTCAAATAAAACAATGAAAACAACCAGTTAAGTCTATCTTTAGCTCTTGCCAGCTAGATATTTTTTCATTTTTTGAACTCTCTATTCTATCGGTCAACTCTGTAGTTAGTCGTCGGTGACAACTGCCAGTTTCATTGATGTGACTCCAGTCATCTTTGTGATCTCCATTTGTTGGGCATCATTGGATTTTACTTGTCGAGCATCCTGCGATTTTACCTCGTTGGGAAATACTATCTTCTGCTTGTTGGGTATCACTGTGACTTTGGTTCTTTGCCTTTACTAATGGTGTGCACTCCATTAGTGTTATCTATCACTTAGTGAATACTTGACTTTTATGCATTGCTGAAGGCATAATCTTTGTTCCATTGATTCTCTGAAGTCTTTGGCATTATATACATGACCATATAGATGATATCAAGTTGACATCAATGACAATACAAACCATTAACTGATTTAATGTCTTGCATTATCTTCA
>MU228094.1:4172460-4219796 GCA_018584345.1 Thuja plicata
ATGCTACTCTATGACCTAAATTATTCAGCTGAGAAACACTCAACAAATTATAATTCAATCCTTTTACCCAATAAGCATTTTCACATTTAATCAGGTTATTCAACATTATAGTTCATTTACCTTCAACCAAACAAGGTGTATCATTACCCATTCTTACTGTACCACCATTATAATACTCAAGTTTATTAAAATTTTCTTTGTCGCTGGTCAGGTGGTGAGTGTAGCCACTATCTATAATCTAGATGTCATTGTTGCTAACCTTAGATATGAGTGCAGATTCTACATACCTTTAATCTTCATCTGACTCATCTTTCATAGCTACAAATACCATCTCGATGTCTTCATCAGGTTCGGTGTCATTATCTTCATCTTTGCAAACAGCTAGGTAGCTATCCTTCTTGCCTTTATCCTTGTAGTCTTGGGTATCTCTTCTTTCTGATTGTCGGTAACTTTTGTAATCTTTTTTATCACTTATGTTAGATTTCTTCTCAAAAGATCTTTCATTACGTTTGTCATCTTTTCTTCTGTTAGGACATCTTGCAGCAAAGTGTCCAATCTCTCTACAATTAAAGCATACAAGTGGTAACTTGCCTTTGTATTTACCTTTGCCTCTCTGCATTCTTCTTGCCATGAGTGATTCTATTTCATCTAGATATTCTTCTTCACTTTCACTTTCACTCTCTCTTCTAGATGTGTGTCTTTGAATTGATTTTCTTATTCTCATAGAAGACTTAAATGCAGACTCTAAGTTTGGTAAGACACTATTATCAAAGTTATTCATCTCAAATGAAATCAGTTTACCAATTAAACTATCAAGAGTAATTGTGTTGTTTGCTACTGCTCTCATTTATTGAATAGAAAAAACTCTAATTGTGTTGTTTTGCAATCATTGACATCTTCAAATTCAACATCGGAGAGTGAGGAAGAAAGCTCTATAACCATGCAGTTATGATCATGCTTCTCTCTCAATTGATCTACTGTCAAAGCTCCTATAGGCAGCACATATTTAGTATCTAAGTATTGAGTAACATCATTACCAATACCTAATAAGTGGAGTCTTATCCTACTCTGCCATGAAGCAAAATTATCTTTGTTCAACTTGGGCACATTTCGTCTATTCATCTTGTGATCCTAACTTAGGTTTTGAAACCTTCCTTCTAAGCACACAAGCTCTGATACCAATTGTTAGTAATAACTAAGAGGGGGAGCGAATCAGTGGCTTCAAAATTTTTTCTTTATTCTAACCACCAATAAAATAAACCTCAGATTATTATGTCCCTTACAAGATGCATGCCATGAAATACTTATAATGATTAACTATTTGTTAGTTTTCCTTTCCTGGCCTTATTCTCCTTGATTACCGATAAGTAGTAAAACTTATTTACCGACACTCAGTAAATATGCAAAGTATACTGATAAATCCAGAAATGCATATGTGAAAGGTAAAATAGTAAAGTAATAAACCATACACACATAACACAAGGATTTTAATGTGGAAACCCTGTTAAGGGAAAAACCACTGGGATTGGTACCACAAATTTTTCACTCTTCTGAAGTGAGCCCTGTTAGGAGCCAACCCTGTTAAAGGTTACAAACACACTGTTAGGTGTGACCTTGTTAGAGGATTTTATACATAGAGGTTGTCACTTAGTATCAGACAACTTAGTTTTCTACCATCCTTGAATCAACCTCTTTCTTAGACTGTCAATAGGCTTTAGAAAAAGCTAGTGCTAGTTTCATGAATCAACCTTTTTGGCACTCCTTGGGATGTACCTCAATATATAGAAGATTGTTAAGTCCTGCTCTAATAAGAGACTTGATGCTTCAATGGTTAAACTGAAACACAATGACCAATTTCTAGTGCAACTTGAATTGCATATTTTGAGATCTATTTAAGTACATTACCTCTCTGATCAATGTATCAATTTAATTCTTTGTGCTCCACACTTTCTTCTTTGTGATGCTGTACTTCACTATTCGTCGGTGTCTGCAAAATTCTTTAGCTCTCCTTTAGTTTGATTGATCAGGACTATATGAAGTTATCCTTCACCAGTTTCTCTTCAGCATCCTCTTTCTATTCACTCCCCCTCTTCATGATTCAGAAATGAATTAAACTTGTCTCTTATATAGACATGATATTCACCATTTCTTGATTCTTGATTCTTGGCATGAAAAACAATCCACCCAATCTGATTTAAATGTTAAATATCCTGATTTATCTTGTAGTTATCTTCTTGCCAACTATACAAATATTCTTTAAATCAATCACTTAACTCTGGTTGAATAAAACAATGAAAACAACCAGTTAAGTATATCTTTAGCTCTTGCTAGCTAGATATTTTGTCATTTTCTGAACTCTCTATTTTTTCAGTCAACTCTACAGTTAGTCGTTAGTGTGACTCTAGTCAGCTTTGGGATCTACGTCTATTAGGCATCATTGGATTTTACTTGTCAGGCAACTCTATTCTCAGCTCATTGGGCATCCTGCAATTTTGTTTCATCGGGCAATATTGTCTTCTGCTCGTCGGGTTTCACTGTGACTTTGGTTCTTTGCCTTTACCGATGGTGTGCACTCCATCGGTGTTATCTGTCACTTAGTGAATACTTTAATTTTATGCATTACTAAAGGTATAATCTTTGTTCCATTGATTCTCTGAAGTCTTTGGCATTATATACATGACCGTACATATGATATCAAGTTGACATCAATGACAATACAAACCATTAACTAATTTAATGTCTTACATTATCTTCACCTTAACATTATCAAACATTTAATTAGTTACATGTCATCAATGAAGAGTTATCTCAAGGTTTTTTAGGTTTAAAACATGTGTAAAATATCTCTGGTCAAGTGCAGAAAAACTCCATCGATTGCAGTAAAGTGTGTAGTCTATTACGGTGCGTTATCACCAATTGCGGTAATAAACAAGTTGATTGCAGCAATAAAAAGTTAAACTACGACCGACTTCCTTCAATTACGACACAATGCAGTCAATTACGGTAAAAGAGGAATAGTCTCAAAAAAAGACTAAAAGAAGGATATCACTGCTTGACAATTTTGATATTTTGGAACAATGCTTCTGATTTGCAAGACAGTTGACATTGACAACCCTAGACTTTAACACATTTGTCTCATTTTGACAGTTTGGATGTTTTGTTTTAAATTTTTAGAAACTAATCAAGGAAACAAGCATGACAGACATTGTGTTTTTGAAGAATGAAGACTAATAATGTGTATGTTCTACAACTTTTTCAAGTTGCAAGGTTATCACGAGGTCTCACCAATGAATAGTCAGATTAATCTAGGTTAATGACTTCAAAATACAATGTTATAGGCCCAATGCTTGAATGTCCGTTAGCTCACACATCAAGTGTCACACTACTAGGACACGAAGGTCCACGACGTAGGTGCATGTGTTTTTGCCATTTCCAGGTATTTTTTTTGTGGAGTGAAGATCTCTTTCACTACACAAATACTGTGGGACACATATGTTGAGAATCTTGGGGGGAAATTCCGCAACCCCTTGCACTATAATAAGGTATCTATTTGGAGGTAAAACAGGTTGGCCTCTAATTATCAAGGTTGTAGTAAGGGTCTGTGGCATCTATCCAATCGGTTTGTATGTGTGTGACTCACTTAAGAGCCTAGTTGACTACACTGGCTCCTTAGGGATATTCACCCGATCCAGACTATCATCAACACACCTCACCCAAGCTTGGCTATATAAGATGAAACTTTGCTTCATGCCTTGTTTATATACCGATCGAAAGGATTACCAATTTAAGGTCATTCTCCGAGGAAGAAGCGCATTCCCCAGATAGGTCTTTCTAAAAAAGTATAAAGGTTTTTAATCTAACAGATTGTGCAAGTGCACCCAAAACTCAAGACACAAGGTAAATCAATTAAGCTCCAAAAATTTGAAATGTGAACTAAGCTACACCACCACACAAGCACAAGTGTTCAGTTTTAAGCCCAAAAGTAGGTGTTGATTGCTTGTTCAAATTTAATGCACCAAATCAAGAAATTCTTTGCCTTGTTCAGTTTTAGTCCCCACGTCAATTTTAAGCCCAATTTTGAAATGTGAGATGTGAGATGTGTGATAAACACTGTTCTTTTTAAAACCAAATTGACAAGTGAATGAATTTTAAGTTGTATTGTTATCTTGCCTCCTCGATTTGTACCTTTCAAAGAAAGTGTTTAGTATCTTCATAAATGAAAGCTTTCAATCCAAAACAACAGAATATCCGGAAACCCCAGGATTGTTGAGATTGCTGAAATTAATAGTGACTTTATGCTTACCTGCGAATCTCTTAATTGAATCAATGTACCTCGTGTATGCTTCACTTTGATCTTTAGCTATGATTGCGAGAATAGCCCTTTTTTGTGATCGATAGTTGATTGTTATCCTTCTTGTAGCTCTTAATGCTCTAGCACCTAGTATGCATCTGATTATCCTCTTGGCCATTAGTCATTTTCTCAATCCCCAAGAAATCAAGAAAGAACACACAAAAAGAAAACTTTTTCAAAGATCTTTCTTTTTTTGAAAATATTTCTCTGAAAAAATAAAATAATAGAGAATAAAGTCCCTGTATAATTTCAAGACCTTTCCAAAAATGTAACTTTTTTGATAAAAAATGATGATTTGTGTCCAAAATTAAATTTTTATGAAATATCATAAAAAAATCTAAAAAATTCAAAAAAATTTGAATTTTGGATAGTAGCTTTCTTATGCCAAATAATACCTGTAAAATTTTTTTTAGAGAATAATTCTTTAATTTGTGCCCTAGGGACCCATTTTATCATAAAAGACCAGTTTGAAAAGATCTATTAGTTTTGAAAAATAATTTCACAGAAATAAAAATCACACAGAATAGACCCCCTATATAATTTCAATACCTTTCCAAAAATGTAACTTTTTTGATAAGAAATGCTGATTTGTGTCCAAAATTAAATTTTTATGAAATATCATAAATAAATTATAAAAAATATAAAAAATTTAGAAAAATCTAAATTTTGGACTGTAGCTTTCTTATGTCAAATGATACTTGCAAAAAAAAATTTAGATCATAATTCCTTAATTTGTGCCCTAGGGACCCATTTTATCATAAAAGACCAGTTTGAAAAGATCTGTTATTTTTGCAAAATAATTTCACAAAAATTAAAATCACAAAGAATAAACCCCCTCTATAATTTTAATACCTTTCCAAAAATGTAATTTTCTTGAAAAGAAACTTTGATTTGTGCCTAGAAATGAATTTTTTATGAAATATCACAGAAAAATTATAAAAAAATAAACTAACTCAAAAAAATCTGAATTTTTGTTTGGGGCCTCCTTAGATCACCATCAACCTGCAAAAAAAATTTCATAAAATAATTCCATGCGGTTTGAAAGATATGACCAAATTTCACGCGGGTTGTAAGTTCACGTTGGGTTCACCAAAATGTACGCCTCTTTTCGTGATTCGTGGTTCCCATGCTTTCCAAAGGCAAGGGTTAGTAGCAAAGGTTTTATAATGATATAAATCAAGTACACAAGAACTACTAAAATGAATAACTTGAAACATAACCAATAAAATATACAAACAAAGGAAGGAAAACAAATGAATGCAAACCCCAAAGTGCTTGAAGCTTCTATTGTCTCTCTCTACTCCTTCCGAAATGCTATTTTTGATTCTCAATATTGGTGTGGGAAGCATCTATGACTTGAGAAGCATCGAGAATTTGCTAATTGAAATGGGTGTGTGATCACAAGATGGCTTGAATGCTGGAACCAAACTGACATAGTAATGTTGCACAAGAGCTTGAAATCCTGGATCCTTCAAATGGTTATGGAGGGTTTATTACATAGGAATTGGGGATGAAATGAAGGGTTGAGATCAATCCTAGAGATAGGGAGATGAACGGTTGAGATCAAAGAGAACTGTAGAAGCCATCAGTAAACTCCACCTCTTCAATTTGTAAAGAGGAGACAGAGTTTGGTTGACTGAAGAGCTAATTGTGAGTTACCTTTTTGAACTAAAAAGGTGGGTGAAGTTACCCATGTGGACTGGAGAGATGGGTGGAGTAACCCATGTGATCTGATTGGAGTTATCTCTTTGAAGATAAATAAATATTTAATTCATTTATTTAATTAAAGTTTTCAACATGTGAGATAATTGAATTCTTTTTTATTTAGAATTGCTTTATTGAATGAAATTAAATTAATTTAATTGGAAGAATTTAGTTAGTAAGTTTAAATATTTGAATTTAAACTATAGGAAATTGAGTTTAATTAATTAATTAATGGTAATTAATCAATTAAGATTAATTAATTAAATAAAATTAATTATTTAATTAATTTTGGGAATTTGATTAGACGATTTGGGGAATGAATTTAGAGGAAAATAGATGATTAATTATTAAAAACCATTAATTAATAGATGAAAATTAGTGTTTTTAATGTAAAGTTGCAAGCCTATCCATTTTCATGTGTCTACACATACATATAGAGGCTAAAGCTCAGTAAACTCAGACAAAATTCTGTTGTCTGGATTATAATTATATTTCATCACCTTCTTCAAATGTTACAAAAAGATATATTTATAGGTTCAAACCATCTTGGAATCCTTAAGATAAGGATGCAACAAGCTTCAGATGGTTTAAGAAACCTAACCCTAAAAACATAGGAAAAGACAAAAGACAAGAAAGCTTCAAGCGGTGGGAGGACAAAATTGAAGCATGAAATCTGATTTTGTACTTTGTCTTTTTGTGAATGTCGACACCTTTGTCTGCATGTATTTAGGATAGTATCTGATAGTTGTAACAAGATCTAGTGACCACCAATACAGGCTAACTTACACTAATCTTTTCAAGATTACTAACCTTCCTGTGCTCATAGATCAGGTGCCATGTGTCCTTTATTCTTCATCCATAATATCTAAATCAACTGTGACATGATTCTTCTTCTTGGGCTTTGTCATAATGTCCCATGCTGTCACATCCTCTTCCTTAGGCCACTCAAAATTATGAATATTCTCTAGTTGAGTCTTCTGCCTTTCCCACCTAGCATCTGTAATACTTATAATATCTGCAATGAATTTATTGCAATCCATTTCTACCTTTATTGCCTCATCCAAAAGTTGGTTGAACCTCTCCATCTCTAATTCTCTCTGATCAGATACATAAATGTCTTTATTCGGGAGTACACTATCAAACTCTGATATCCATAACCCTAATGGTTTGATCTGATCATCCTCGGCCCTAATTGGAGGTACAAACCTACTATAATCTATCCCAAACATCTTTAGCTTAGCCTCAATTTGATTGGCCTTTCCTTTGAAAAAGGATAAAGTAGATCCAATCTGTTCTATTTTTGTACCGACCAAGGTCACAATTTCTGGTATATCTAATCTTAATGACTATACTGATGATAATCTCTCAAAAAGTGAAGCTCTTCCAGACCAAGTTGCAAAATAAGGATTCAAAATTGTCAAAAAGTTAGCCACTTTTGCTTGTAGGCCTGGAAACCTTCCATAAGCCCCATATACCACATCAATATTTCCTTTGATTATGTCTACCCTATGCTAAAAAATTGAAGCTAATGCTTCCAAAATCACATTGTTATGCTCTGTAACCCCTAGGTCTGTTTCAGCAGGCATCTCCCCTGTATCCTCTATTTGGATTTCAACATCCACCACCTCTTTTAGCTCAATAGGGGCAGGCTCTGTTATATCTAGCAATTGTTTAGTAATCTCATCTATGAGCTTCTTCTATTCATTAATTTTTATTAATGTTAGCTCCCTATCCTTAATAATATCACTAGTGTCACTAGTGAGTTTCTGCAATTTGTCTAATAGTTGGCCTATCTTTGCCTCATTGAGATGAGCAAAATGAGTCATTACTTGGGCTATTTCCATATCTCCTATATTATCTAATGTCCATATGATTTTATTCCCCTCCATCTTCTCTTGAATGTTTAGAATAGATGGCTTTTGATCTTTAGGAGCTAAGCTCCACATTGTAAGTGCCTGAGATTTAGGGTTATACCCAAACCCTCTAATCATATCTCCAACCTGATTTTCTGATAAAAATTTAACATCGGGTTGTCTTCTTATTTGATCTATTATGAATGCTAAGGACAAGTCCTAGCCTTCCACAAGTAACATCCCAATGGCTTTGGCCAGTTTCCTTGCTTGCTCTCATGTGATCTCCTCAGACTCGGGATCATAATCCTGCAGTGTTTGTAAGGCCTCTTGGGTGACTGAATCACCACCTTCCAATTGAAAATGTTTTCCAATTTTCTATTGTTTGTTACATATAAGGAAATCCTTGAATTCTCTATTCTTAATAAAGTTTTCATAATTAAGGAATTCCTCCTGATGCAACAACCTCTCATCTATACATGATCTCAGAGGTAACTCCTCTTCTTCAGTATCCTTTTGGAGTTTCTTCTCTGCCCTGATCTATTTTCTTAATAAATGATGATAGGGTCTATCTCCAGTTATTAGGGCTCCAATTTTATCTATCCTCTTCTTCCTAGAAGGCTCCCCTGTTTCTATCTTTTGTTTCTTTGGTGGGGGCTCATTTGTCACTTCCTTTTCAGGGACCTTTGTCAAGTCAATGATGTCTTCCCCTTCTACTGCCTGCCGTAATGGAATTGCTTGATAATTTGGCTAGGCTCTGGGCGAAGGATATCCTTGATCACTATCATCATCATATTCTGATTCTAAATTCTCCCTTTGGCCCTTTTGTGGTACCACTAGTGCTTCCTCTAACTGATTACACAAAAGAGTATGGTTTTCAATCATTGCATCCAACCGTTTTAGATAAGGCATGTTAGGGTAGAAACCTCCAAACTTCATCCCCTTTCTCTTCACCTACCTCTCCGGGTCCATAAGTTCATTGAACTTGATTTCTTTCCTGCCCACCTCTTCATCCTCCAAGATGTTTCTTATTAAATCCTCCTCCATACACTCCTCATATACCTTTGTGAAGGGGATAGTTGGTGTCAATAATTTCCTAGCACTGAGAATAAAACCCTCTATATCAACAAATTTGTGCAAGGCAACATTCATCCTGGAATGGTTCATCCAGGTGTTTACAGGGTCTATAACCCTCTTCCCAATAGTAAAATTATAGATCCTAAACTTTGTAGGGGCAAAAGTACCCTTCCTATGTGGGGATAAATGCTCCTTATCAACCAAAATGAGCTTCCTAATGAACTCCATTATAGCTATCCTCAGTGGTACATGAAATGGAAAAAAGTGTGGAGGGTGGGGGAAACCATAGACCCTCATCATTGTAAAGTTATTTTTGCAATAAAAATCCCCCCAATTATGGTCTCTTGGCCATTTGTCAAGGTATTGTTAGGGCCTTAATAGTTGAATTACCTTAACAGGCAATCTGGTCTTATCAACACCTAAACATTTAAGAATTGGATAAATTATCCAATTTTAAAAAGCACAAAACTCTTGCTCTCTAGATGTATAATTCCATAGTCTAAGCCAAACCTAAACAAGGTTTGCTTGACCATGATGAAACCTCTATGGTTGCAACATCTAACAATTCATTACTGGGAAATTATAATATAGGATCCGATGCATAAGGACTGAGTAATGCAAAAACCTTGGGTAAGCCTTCTTAGCTTGTATATCCACAAAACCCTGGTGCATTTGGTCTATTATTTATTGGATATAGTCATAGTTGGAAGTAGTATGGAAGCTCTGCATATCTAGTACCATCATTAAAATATCAGAGGTAATCCTCTCTGCTCCTGCATATTTCCCAAGCACCCTACATAGTGCATATGCTATGTATTTGATATAAAAATTCATATCTTTATAAAGATATGGGGCTTCTCCTGGTAGGGGTACTATATAGGATTTCATTCTCTTAGGAACATGATGATCCTTAATCTCCTTGGCAGAAACACCAGATTCTCTAATGTATCTATTCTCTAAACTCTTCAAATTTATTTCAATAGCCATAGGGTAATATACATTGAAAGCCTTCATAAAAGTATTTCGGTCCAAGGTGAGGAAGGGCTTCCCATCATCCCTTTTAATGGTATTAGTCAAGGGATCATATCTACTAGCTAATTCTAGTATGAAATTGACATCAACAAAGACTTCAGGAACTATCAACCTGGCTAATCCACAGGTCCAAGGGTTTGAGATAGGCATGGGATCATCACTATTTTTAAAGAAATAATTAAAAAGTGAATATCCTGATGACCCTTGTGTTTTTTCATCTCTAATATAAGCCATATCATCAACCAAAGTGTTGGCACTTACCTTTCTATTTTGGCTCGACCCTAGCAGAAAAGTGAGAAAATCCTCTAAATAATTTCTTTTTCCCTTTGATTCATCATCGACATCATCAATCCTTCCACTAGTGGAAGCCATACTTTGTGCTTGGCTCATCTTTATTTTTTGTTCTGTTCTCAACCTTTATCACCAATATTGAAACAAATCTAGCTGCAAACCCTAACCACCAACTGTGAAACCTTTGCAATTCTGAATTCTAAACTCTGAATATATAGCAAACTGCACTCTCTGTCAAATTCTGAATTACTAAATCGCCTCTTTAGTTCACTAACTGTTGGAAAATCAACTCTTCTCAGAAAATGAAAAACTCAATAAACTCTTCACTCTGAGAAATTGGACATTGGTAAAATGAAATGAGAATGGACAAGTATACTTATAACTAATAATTCAATGCATATGTCTCTTCAATCTTGGCGAACTTACAATTCAGTCATTTCTATCATTAGTTTCACATACTGTGGCATCAATTTCTAGTTCTAGTCGTGGCATTCAAATTGTCAGGCAATCAATTTTTGATGAATGTTTTTGAATATAAAACCTTATAAAATTTGAAATGAGATCGAAATCAAATCTGATTGGTTGCATTAACTTATATTACTACTACTTTTTCCATCTATCAAATCTTTAAAATGTGATTGGTCAGCAACTGTCTATGATGGCGCTATATAAAAGTCTTTATTTTACCCCAGTTAACATCTAGCAACCCAACGACTGAGTGGTGTCCTTGTCGCATGATGCTTTTCTTAACTGCAGTTTCTTCAAGAGACTTAGCGACTATCGTAGTATCAGTTATTAAATCAATGGTTGTCGCAATGTTGCTTAATGTTTTAACTTAACCTTCATCTTATGGAGACATCATGAAAAATAAATTTTTCTAACTGTTCTTTACCTTGGGTTACACCTAGAGACTCAGCGACTGTGAAATCTCCACGTCGCTGGATGATTTCCCTAACTCATGTTTAATTTGGAGAAAACGTGAATAAACATAGTTAATATCTTAATCACGTGATTTTTCATCTTTATTAATCTGTATTTGGAGACAACGTGACCACCATTGATCTTATTTTCCTCTGCATCTAACGGTTGTCGCTAAGTCTCGTAACCTTCATTACAAACCCTAATTCTTCATGAGAATTAGTAACAACTGAATACGTGTCTTATCTTTTCTTCTTGTCTCTTAATCGCTCAATACCTTTTTACCTTTGTGACCATGCAACTACCATCAGATCATATCCCCATCTAATGGTTGTCGCTGAATCTCATGATTATTAACTTAACCCATCTTTCATTTGGAGACCTGGCGACAACAACTTTATTTACTGACATCTAACCCCTGGTTTATTCAAAGATTTAGCGACCATTGAATCTCCTTGTCGCATGATAATTTATGAACCATAGTTATAATCAGGAGACCTCCCAACTACCATTAGATTAAAACTATAATCAATGGTTTTTTCTAAATCTCTGGTTCTTTCTCTTAACTCACTTTTGATCATGAGACTTGGTGACAATGGAAAAACTTTAACTTATGAACTTAACTCATAACCATGAGTTTCATCAGGAGACAACTTGACTATGAAATCTCAAAGTCGCCAAACAAAATGACTAACTCTTCTTTGATCAGGAGACACTGCGACTTCCATTAGATCATAAATTAAAATCAATGGTCCACATTAAATCTTAGAACCATTTTGGCATATTCAAGAGACTACGCAACCAAGGATTTTTCCAAGTCTCCAAATCATAAATAATATTCAATTTTTCTTTTGAGACTTGGTAACTGAGAAATAAGCACATGCACATAATACTCAACTTAAGTTATGAAAAGGTAACGTAAAAATAGAACCATTTTGGGAAATTTAGGGCTTAATGCATTTTGAATGAAAATGACCTAAGGGTTTAGGGTAATCTAACCTTTTCAAAGAGATTTAGGGCTAGAGCAATACTTGCAGAAGTATAAAAACAATTTCCAATATGAACTTTTTACCCTCTGAGCAAAATAATGACAAACACTTAAATTTTTTTTAGGGTAAACACCAAAATTTTCAGAAATTCATATGGTATCTTGCAAGAATTGAAAAGGAAACATGAAAGAAACTAAAATGCCTAAGATCTGACAGAGGAGGAGAATTAATTTCTAATGTGTTCAATGAATTTTGTAATGAGAGAGGAATCAAAAGACAGGTATCTTCCCCTGGTACACCACAACAAAATGGAATAGCAGAAAGAAGAAATAGATCCATTATGGATTGTGCCAGAACCCTAATGATTGAAAAGAATGTTGTTGCCAAATACTAGAAGGAGGCCATCAGTACTACAATGTTCACCTTGAACCAAGTTCAACTAAAGAAAGGTAGTAACTAGACACCTTTTGAATTATGGTATGGATATAAACCTATTATTCATTATTTCAAAGTATTTGGAAGTAGATGATACATCTTGAAGGACGCCAGAAATGGAAAACTAGATGCAAAAAGTGATGAAGGAATATTCCTAGGTTACTCATGTAAAAGAAAAGCATACAAATTTCTAAATATTACTACTCATAAAGTCATAGAAAGTGTACATGTCAAGATTGATGAGTTTGCAGAAAAATGTGAAGAGAAGAGTAGTAAAGAGCTTGAAGACTACATGAAATTTGTGTATCATGAACCTGATACTATACCTATGACTCGAGCAATGGTGATTGGACAATAGAACTATCGACCACTAAATATATCGGCACAAACTATGCAACTCAAGTTGCAATCTATGAAACCCAAGCTACTCGTAGAAGAGACTGAGTCACAGATAGAGGGAACTGAGTCTCAGATAGAGGAACCCGAGTCATTGACAGTGGAACCCAAGCATCAGACAAAAGAGCAGGAAAGAATGTTTGAGAATAATAGACCTAGTGGATCAAGTCCAGAATCTAGACTGAAGGATCCAGTACTTTCAAAGTAAGTTAGAAGGCATCATGCACCTGAGAAAATAATTGGAGATCAGATAGAAGGTGTAATGAAAAGGAAAAAACTCAAAGGTACATGCTTACTAAGTGACTTAGAACATAGAACTATTAAATATGCATTGAATGATGAAAGTTGGATAGAGGCAATGAATGAAGAAATTGAGAAGATTGAGAAGAACAAAACTTGGACTCTTGTGCTTAGGCCAAAGGAAAAGAATGTGATTGGAACCAAGTGGGTTTTTAGAAATAAGATGAATGAAAATGGTGAAGTTTCTAGAAACAAGGTGAGACTAGTTTATAAAGGATATGCTCGAGAAGAGGGTATTGATTATGGAGAAAGTTTTGCTCCTGTTGCAAGGCTTGAAGGAGTCAGAACTCTTCTGGCATATGCTGCACATAAAGGATACAAAGTATATCAAATGAATGTGAAATCTACTTTTCTAAATGAAATCCTAGAAGAAGAAGTCTACATTGAACAACTTGAAGGATTTGTTGATCCTAGCATAAGGAATATGGTTTGCGAGCTATACAAAGCATTGTATGGACTGAAGCGAGCACCTAGAGCCTGGTATGAAAGACTGTATAGCTATCTAGTAAGTATTGGATTTCAGAGAACCAATGATAATAGTAGCCTGTACATCAAAGAAGGACCACAAAACAAAATAATGTTAGCAGAGATATTTGTTGATGACATATTATTCACTAGTTATGATGACCTATGCAAAGAATTCTCTGTAGCTATGAGTAAATAATTTGATATGTCTATGTTTGGTGAGATCAAATTCTTTGTTGGATTACAAGTACATCAAATGAAGGATGGTATATACATTCCTCAATCAAAATATATCAAGGAGATACTTAAGAAATTTGGTATGGAAGATTCCAAACCTATTGGAACACCCATGTGTACTGGACATAAATTGTCTAAGGATGATGATTCAAAAGAGGTAGATCAGACCAACTACAGATCCATGATTGGAAAATTGCAATATATTGTTCACACCAGACTTGATATTCCATTGGCAATTGGTATTGTTGCAAGATTTTCAGCTAATCCCAAAGACAATCACCTAATGGCAATCAAAAGAATTCTAAGATATTTGAAGGGTACTAGAGACTATGGTTTATAGTATAAGAAATGTGGAAACTTTGATTTAAAGGCATTCACTGATACTGATTAGGTTGGAAGTATCAAAGATAGGAAAAGAACCAATGGTGGAGCTTTCTTTCTTGGAAAGAGGTTAGTGTCTTGGAATAGCAAGAAACAAAAGTGTATCTCTCAGTCTACAACATAGGCAGAATATGTTGCTGCAGCAATGAACTGTTCAAACATCATATGGATCAAGCAGTTGTTGTTAGAATGAAGGAAGAAGTGAAAGAACCAGTTATTATCTACTATGACAACACTAGTGACATTAACATTTCAAAGAATCCTGTGATGCACACCAAAACCAAGCATATAGCAATAAAGTATCATTTTTTGAGGGAATTGGTACAAAATAAAGAAGTAAGGTTGGAATATGTGATGCATCAACCCGGGCATACTGAAGATCTATCAGTTGATGTAGGTACATTATAGCACATTGCAGATGAATTTGCACATTTAGGTACATTACAATTTCAAAGTGAAATAGTACTGATTGTTGATATTTGAGAAGATGGAGTATTTGGCATCTATTGTGAAAGAGGGAGATTTTTCTATAATACATAAGAATAATACAAAAGAGGGAGAGTTTTCTATAATATAGAAGAAATTACGTAAAGGGATAGTTCATAACAGAAAGAGACAGAGTTTGATGAAAGAGAGAGTTTTTGGATGAGAATCAGAATGAAGGTAAAGACATTAATTTTTTTTTTTTGTTTCACTAAAATTCTTTGTATTATGACGTGTGTTGCCATCAATGCCAAAGAGGGAGATTGTTGAAGATAATTATTCAATTGTGTATTGTCATTGATGTTACACATGTATTTACACTTATGTAGTGATGTTACACAAATGTCTACATTCAGACTGAGCACAGTACGTGAATAGAATGAGTTGTTTTAGTATTGACGGGGTTCAGTCGGGTATTGAAGTAGTTCAGTGTTGACTGAGTCACTCGGAAATTTCAGTCATGGTCAGGCATTCAGTGCCAACTTACTAACAATGATGTACATTCTATAATTAATTGGTTATATGAGGCTGGCTGAATTGTGATTTATTACTTATTTAGAAGTATATTCAATCTGACTTGACAGGGCTTATCATATATATGAAAGGTCAAGTTTGGATTGATTATGTGTAAGAAGAGTGTGTAGAAGAAGAAGTGTGGAATTTTGTGACATGAAGAGTGAAGGCGAAATTAGATAGGATTCTGATTGAGTATAGATCACTTAGAGTTGCAATAGAATATCTAATCAACAAGGATCTAATCATAATTAGAATAGAGATCTGAATGAGCAAAGACAGTTTATTACACAGATAGGTCAATTAATTTTTACTCTATAACAATTGTAGCAGTGATCTCAAATCTCTTAATAGAGTAGACTTAATAGTCTTTTTGTAAATCCTCTCATAAGGTAGCATTTCTATGTTGAAGTGTTGAAGACCTCTAACAAGGCCACTCCTCACAAGGTGATTAAATCCTTTAACAGGGTCACACCTAACAGTGTGCTATTGTAACCTTTAACAGGGTTGGCTCCTAATAGGGCTCACTTCAGAAGAGTGAAAAATAGTAACTAGTTATATTGGTGGTGTTTCCATATTGGGTTTCCACGTTAAATCTTGGTGTCACCTGTGTATATGTTATTTGTTTCACGCTTTATGTTTCTACACTTAATCACTAAAGTATAATTGCATTGGATATTATAAAGATTGCTTTGACACCAAAGTTACAGAAGAATATCTTAATTGACCGAGTAACAATGTTAAAGTATTTAATACATCTAAGGGACAAAGGATTTGTTTTGAAGTAATTGATTCACCCCTCCCCTCTGAGTTACTTATCTCATTTCCAACATTAATTAATTGAGGTGAACTATATAATTAAATGTTTAATTTAATTACATAGTAGATGAATTTTGATTTGATTAATTAAATTTATTGAATTTAATTAATGCTTGATTTGACCTTTTTTAGGTGTATACATTTTCCCCCTCTTTGAATCATTGTGCATGCAACGCGTTGGTTCAAAGAATAATCTGATTTGATCTAGTTTTGAAGCCTTATTTTTTATGCTTTCTTGATTGATTGATGTTGCCCCACTGATGTGGTGATGATGATGATGATTTGATTTGATTTGATGTCCCTAATTTGAGTTTTTATTCCTTGATTTAAAAACTTGAATTTTTTGATGTTTGATGCCCCAATTTTTAAAATTTGCCGTGATTTTGAAAATTTTGCATTTTGGTAGGTTTATGCCCCTTTGGGAATTAAATCAAAATGAGTTTTCATTTTTTAGGGATTTTTGAGGATTTTATGATTTATATATATATTTTTTATTTTTTACATTTTTGGTCATTTCTATTTAGTTCCTGATAAAATTTGATTTGAATAATGCCGCGGTGAAAGAAAATTTGATATTAGCTCTCACTCAAATAGCTAAAATACCCATTAGGTCATTAGGTAAAAAAGCACAATATAAGACAAAGATACCCTTTTTACATCTCATTTGCAACTTCTCATATTCACTTTTTACCTTCTACGAGAGAAAACTCCTTCGAGTAACCATGATGATTCCCTATGCCAAGCATAGATTCAAGGAGGTGTGACACTACTAGAGACCTCTAACGTATGGACCTCTGATGAGTAATTGGAATCCAATCCTAGTTTTATCATTTTTAGTATTTTTAGCACATTTTTCTTAAAATCTAGGATTTCTTTACATTTTATCGCATTCAATAGATTTTTCATTTTATGCGATACTTCTTGCATCGCATTCGTTATTCAAAACATCGCATTTGATTAGGGTTTTACATTTTTATTTTGCAAGACAATTGAAAGTTGTAATGTCAGTTTTGATTTTGGATCACATTTGATAAATGTAGCATCACTTGTGATAAATATATCACTGCATCTAATTAGTTCATCACATATGATAAATGTATTGTTGCCTTTATAAATTTTTGCATCACATTTAACATTATGTCGCATGTAAGAAGTAGACTATCACATTTTGTGCCATGGTTGATTTTGAACAGTTTTTTAAGTCATTTTGATGTTTTTGTTAGTGATTTTTCAATATGACGATGATGTCAATTGTTAAGATAGGGTTTCTGATGTTTTTTCGACCTCATGATCTAGAGAATTGAAAAATATATGTGCTCACCAAGATTGTTTGAAATCTCACCTGAGAGGATAGGATAAATGATACTATTTTGTTGATTGACTTGAGATGATTGACTTCTTGATGTTTGAATTAATAGGATCCCTTAGGTAAGCTGAACCTAAGGGGTTAGTACCCCAAACCCTTTGACCTGATTGAGCATTTATTGCATGCAAAGTAACATATCACGGGGAGATGTGGATTGTATTACTTGTTGGATATGCCTCAGTTTAGAGTGAACAAAGGTTTGCTAACTACGTTAGTAAAGTGATGAAACAATGATCATAACACCTTTCACTTGCCTACCTAAGAGATGATAGTGACTCCAGAGGATGTCTATAGGATCCTTTAGATTCCTATGATTAGAGAGTTAGTTTACTATGATCCTGATGATGATGATGAGGAAACACAACACGTGTTTGGTGGTGATGAGATTGGTGACTCAGTTATATGGGAGACCATGGTGTAGATATATGCCCCACTTAATTATATCTTAGATGGTTTCATTGGAGGTTTCATGATGGAAGATATGAGAGAACTTGGATTTTCTCTTGGTTGGGTTCAAATTCTCGAGGACATGATTGTATATCCTTGTCACTTTTCTTGGGGTTCTTGTATTTTAGAGAACCTATACTATGAGCTACATCAAGTGGTATACGACCAGGGATAAAATTTATCTATAGGGCTTATCTTGTCTCAAATTTGGGCCTGAGAGCATACCCCAGTGACACAACTGGTAGCCAAAAAAGTGTGTCTAGTGGGCCGCCCTTATATATATGGTTACAGTGGTATCATTGTCCATCCTAAGCTAGGAAAGATAGAAAACTGGAGATGTTGTATTGATGAAATAGATGCAATTTGTTGGAGAACCTACATTGGCTATGAGGAATGGACAAAAAATCAAATTAAGATGTCATATGCATGTTTATGTTGCTATGGTTGATCGGTCAGACTCCATATATCATTGAGAGGTTTTTGGTCACTAGAGTGCTCTTACAGTATAGTCATCCTTAGGGATGTCATAGAGTTTTGCTATGTATTCTCGTGTATATAAGGATAGATCTACTTAGGGACATAGTGTTTCATATGAGATAACATTGGGAGAGTACTAGGGGCTATGTCTGGTTACTTAGGACTATACAACAAATATTTTGGATGTCGGGACGATAATTGAGTATAGTTAGTGGTTTTCTACACACCCATTTCCTCAGTTGACTTTTCTAGATGAGCCAGTTCCTCCTTTGGAGAGTGATGATGATTATGAAATACCTTGATGAAAGAGAGGAGGCATGAGGGCTCGAGGTGGTAGATATGGTGGTTGAGGCAATGGTGGAGGTAGAGGTGCTAGAGTGAGGGGTATAGGTGGCCAATCCATAGGTGGAGATGGGGATGGGGTGGTCGGGGAAGTGGAGATGATGGTCAAGGTGGGGAAGGTCTATCTAGAAGAGGAGGTGCTATTATTTATCAAAGATGGGATACAAATAGATCTCATTTAGGTGTTGTACAGTGTCCAACATAGATTTCTCAGGGAGGTCCCTTAGTTTCCCCAACCCATAATATGCAGAGATTGCCTGAGGACTTAGCTACTGAACAAGCATAGATTACACACATGCTTGGGACATGCACAAGCTAGGATCTAGGCCCTTGAGACTGAGTTAACCACTATGAGATTAGAGAGAGATTAGGATAGATTAGAGAGATATCATGCTATTGAGTGATGAGGTACAACTGAGGATCTAGCCCAGTGCCTAGAGTATATTGCTACAAATGGTCTGACTCAAGATGCCATGTAGGATTTGAGATATGAGGCTAAGAGAGATGAGTACTTCCAAGGTTTTTATTTTCCATAATTACCTTCAGATTAGAGAGATCCCTCATATGTAGAGAGTGTGAGGGGTGGTACACAATGAGGTGGATAGATAAAGACTCATGGTGTGACAAGTCCTCATCTTAGGATTCTAGGTGGATCAGATGCAAGTGGAAGAGGTGGTGTTGGACCATCCACGGGTGCAGGTGGGATAGGTACAAGTGATAGAATTTTGATGAGGCATCTAACAAAGTCAGGATGCAACCATGCCTAGATCCCATTATTAACTATAACAATTGTTTGATGATGCATACATGTATTTATCTCTTTGGAGGACCCTGATGTATCTTGATGATGTAATTTGATATACTTCCCCCAGATGATATGATTATTCTCCTTTGTTGATGTCATTATAATTTTGACATTATTATTTTGATATATATGACGATGCAACAGACTATGGTGGATACATATCTATATGGTTTTATGCATGTTTACATGTTTATATGCAAGATGTATGGCTTTATGGTTTATTTATGATGCACTTATGGATGATTATGCATGTGACGGATATTTTATTTTCATGGATATATGTATGAGATGATTTATGTACATGGATGTATATATGATAGTGATGGTTACTTTATGTTCATATATGCTATGTGATGTGATATTTTTACCTTTTTTATGAATGAAATGATATGAAAATGTAATGATTAATGTTTATGATGCATATGATGTGTAATAATGTAACCTACGTGATATAATGGAATAATGATAATGATGAAATGATCTATGATGTATAATGATTACTGAGGATAATCAAAGATGAAATGCAATTGGTAATGATCATAATGACTAATGATTAATGTAAAGTACCTAATAATGATAATGAAAATGATTGATGATTTATGATAATGGTATTAATGCAATCTAAATGAAGATGATTAACTAAATGCAATGGTAATAATGATAATGATGAATGATTAATGACAATGATTAATGGTGATGCATTCTTAAAGATTGATGATTTAATGAAATATACTAGAGTGATAAATGGGTAATAATTAATGAAAATGAAAATATAATGATTAATGATGATGCTATAAATGCAATCTAAATGACGATGATTAATGAAATGATTGGTTTTTATTAATATCTAATGTAATCAATTATAAATGAAAATATTTGATTTGTTTTGAAGCCTTGAGAAATTCCTTAGGTTATGAATGCAAGATATAAACCTTATCATGAATGCAACTTACATGAAAATGAAAAGGGATTGTTGTCACCTTTCATTGAGTTTTTTTATTTTTTATTTTATCATCACTGAGCTTTTTGAAATGTTGAAAGTAGGTACAAACACTATTGGTATAATTGAACCATGATGATATGAATACTTCTTTCATTAGTTTTGATGTTTCAAGTTGATACATACATCAAGGTATAAAGAGTGAAGATGACTTGAGTATCATTTGTGTAAACATACATGAATTAATCCCTTTCATATGCAAATTTGGAATGTCCTCGATGATACTTTGATGACCATGTCCTAAGATGAATTTACACACTATTATGAATTAACTCACAAATAGAAGACAAAGAAAATATCATACTTCATCATTGCTTCTCTAGTCTGAAGAAATCCTTGAGTAGCTAAAAAGACATGATAACAAAAATCAAGAAACAAACACTTGAACATATTTTCTATTGTAATCTAGCCCATTTCCAATAGAATTCATCCATTTTTTGTTTTGGTTTTTGATGTCAATTTTATGTCATATTTTGATGGTTGGATGTTTGAATGTTCTAAATTCATAAGTCAGGATCTTGAGTTTGACGCGCTTATGTGTTTGCTTCACTTACCTCAATGATTGTTCACTCCTAAAATTTGGATTTTGCCCCCAGTTTGACTTGACAAAATGATGATGGACATGGACAATTCCAAACCATGATGAAAGCTTTATTGGACAACTAAGATATGCATAGTGGAGGTGTATTATGAATATGTACAAGGATGGCGAATGGAGATGGATATGTACAAGGATGGAAAATGCATATGGATGTAATGTGATGCACTTGATAGATAAAAGAACTTAACTTGATACAAGTAGCGCCTGTTTGCCAAGTTTTCACTACTTGTTTTTATTGCATTTTTTTATTTGATTTGATTTTTTTTGTATTTTTGTATTTTTTCCTTTTTTTTTTAAATTATCAAGGAACCCATTTTCCATATTTTCACCAAGATAACCATTTTAAGGAACTTTTCTATTATTATTTTTTAAATGTTTTTTAGGATAATTTTCTGTTGTACAAATACTAAACTCGATCAATTAGGTGTAAAATCTTTTTAGAGGAATGTTGTTGATAGGCTCTTGAAGTAGGTCTCCATCACATGTAGACAATTTGTAGGTTCCTTATCCATATGCTAATACTATGATGAAAGGACCTAACCAATTAGCTTCAAACTTTCCTTTCTTTTCTCTATCTTGCTGATTTCTTGGATTTTCCCTCAATACTAAATCACCCACTTGGAATTCCCTAGGTCTCACCTTCTTGTTATAGCTTCTTGACATGCATTTCTAATAGACTTTTAAATGATCATAAATTTTTTGTCTCTACTCATTAAGTAGTTTTATCTCTTTCTATATAGATACTTTATAGTCCTCATATGATAAAATGTCATGTAATGATACTCTTAGGGAAGGTATTTCCACTTATAGGGATAAAAATGCATCAGATCCATAAACTAGAGAGAAAGGTGTAGTTCTAGTTGGTGTTATAACACTTATTGAGTATGCCCATAATACATGATTCAGTTGAATATGCAAATACCTTCTGGAATCATCAACTATTTTATTTAGGATTTTCAAGATGTTTTTGTTTGAAGCTTCTGCCTAACCATTTCCTTGAAGATAATATATAGATGAGAAGTGTTAGATTATATGAAATTTGTCACATATTTCTTCTAAATTTTTGTTCTTGAACTGTTTACCATTTTTAGTGATCATGGAATGAGGGATACCATATATACAAATTATATAGTTCAAGATGAACATGGATATATTCTTTCTAGTAGTAGTACCAAGAGGAAAACCCTCAAACCATTTAGTGAAGTATTCTGTGGCTATAATGATACATTTGTGACCATTGGAAGAGGGTGGATAAATCATCCCTATTAAATCAAACACCCACTGATAAAAAAAATCCATGGTGTTGTGAGACATTGTAATTCCTATGCTGGTACATGAATCAAGTTCCCATGAACCTTTCACTTTTGACAAGCCTTTACAAACTAAAATGAGCCTTTCTCCATAGTTGGCCAATAATATCCAATTCTTAAGAGTTTCTTAGCCAAGGTTAAGCCACTTGAATGTGAACCACAAATACCTTCTTGAATCTCTCTCAAGGTATTTTTGGATTCCTCACTCTCTAGACACCTAAGTTATTCTCTATCAAGACCTCTCTGATCCAATGTGTCAGATATCAAAGTATAAGAGGATGCTTGCTGAATAAAGTTTCATTTTTGGTTTCTTGATTGGTTTGGAGATAAGGTATTTTCCTTCAAGTAGGTATAGATAGGGCCATATTGGGTAGAGTTGGGACCCACAAGTAGGCACATTATTTGTGAATCATGATTTTCATGCCCAGGGCTAACTAGTTCTTCCACCAGGAATTCACACCGAGTATTCTGATCAAGTAATTATGGAAATGGGGCCAAGGTTACCATTGTGTCAACAACTCTATTCTCTATTCTAGGCATTTTCTCAAATGTGATTTGGACAAAGTACTTCTTGAAATCATCAACCATTCTTCTGTAGGGAATGATCATGTCATCCTTTGTTTGATAAAAATCATTGATTTGGTTGATTACTAATTGAGAGTCCCCAAAGACTTGCAATTCTGATATTCTCCATTCAAGAGCCATTTTGATTCCAATTACCAATGATTTATACTCAACTATATCATTGGTGCAAGGAAAAATTAGCTTGTATGATTTTGGGATGGTGTATCCTTGAGGTGTAATGAACAATATTCCTTTCATCGAGCCATGTTGTGTGTAGGATCCATCAAAACATAATTTCCATGTTTGTGTTACAACAGTGAGAATGTATACATTTGGAAACTCAATTTTCATTGGTATTTCACTTGATATGGGTTCTTGAGCTAATTTATCAATGATCTTGTCCTTTGTTTTCTCATATGTCAACATATTCAATGTCAAATTCACTCAAAATTGTCACCCAGTTTTGTAATCTTCCTATTAGAGATGCTTTGCTAAAATGATACTTTAGAGGACCAATCTTAGCTATTTATGTGATTGGATATGTGAGGATGTAATGTCTTAGCTTTTGATATGCAAAGAAAACTAATAGACAATCTCTTTCAATGAAAGTTTACTGAAATTCATATTTGACCAAAGTCTTGTCGATGTAATAAATTGCTCTTTCTTTTCCTTGGTTATCTTGTTATGCTAACAATGCTCGTAGTAAATTTTTGTTGCTGAGATATATAATAAAAATGGTTTGCCTAGTATTGGAGCCATCAAAATTGGTGGATTCATAAGGTACTTATTGAGTAAATCTAAAAGCTTAATTACATTGTGCATCCGATTTGAAAGAAGTGTCTTTGTGAAGCAATTGCTTGAATGAATGACATTTTTCAACCAATTGAGCTATGAGTCTCCTTATGTATTGAAATCTTCCTTGAAGTGATCTTAATTGACTAATGTTTCTCAGAGCTCCCACTTACATTATGGATTTCACTTTGGTAGGATTAACTTCAATACCTCTTGCTGAAATAATGTAGCCTCAGAGTTTTCGAGATATGACACCAAATGTACATTTCTTGGGATTTAATCTAACTACAAGCTTCTCAAGGCATGTAAATATCTTATCTAGAATTTCAAGATGAACATCCATAGTATATGATTTAGCCAATAAATCATCAACATAATCCTCCATGAATGTGTGCATCATATCATGAAAGATAGTAGTCATTTCCCTTTGATAGGTTTCTCTGACATTTTTAAATCAAAAGGCATGACATTCCAACAAAATGTTCCCCATGGACATGTGAAAATTATTTTATCTTGATCCTCGAGTGAAATTTTAATTTGTTTGTATCTGGAAAATCCATCCATGAGTGAGATCATCAAATTTCTTGTTGTTAAATCCATAATGGTATCCATGCTTGATAGTGGAAAGTCATCTTTAGGAAAAGATTTGTTGAGATCTCTAAAATCAATGCATACTCTGATACTTTTGTCTAGTTTTTATACAAACACAATATTGAAAATCCACTTGGCATAATCAATGGATTATATGAAACTGACATCTAGTAGCTTTTTCAATTCGACCTTCACCATAATGCTATATGGGGATGTATGTTTCTTAATTTCTCTTTCACTAGTTTATCTTTTGGAACGATGCTGAGATGATGCATTATTAGATTCAGATCTAGCCCATACATATTGCCATAGGACCATGCAAATTTGATCTATTTTTATTTGAAAAAGTCTATGAATTGTTGCCTTTTTTCATCTGATAGGGTTGTTGCTAAGTGTATTATTTTGTTGTTTCCTTTATTCTAATATTTAATTTTTCTGTTGGCTCAATTAAAATTGATTAAATTTCCTAATAGGGCTCAAGGAGTGTTTCAAGTATCTCATCCTCAAGCATCTCTGCAAGGTTTTCACCTTTGGATTTGTCTTTTCTTTTTTACTTTTTCCAAACCTAGTACTACCACATTGTGGATTTCTCCACCAGGTCTTTGATTTATTTTTCTATTTTTGTCACTAAGAGACATGAATTTCTCTCGAGTGATGCATCATGGTAGTAATAAATGGTGGAAATTTTCTAAACCATGTTAAGGTATAGGGTTATAGAATAGTCATTGGTAAAGGTATCCATCTTAATGGGTTTAGTTTGATCCCAATCTATGAGTTTGAGATGTAGAAACGGTAAAGGATCATGGGTTTTATTTAAGTCAATTGGTGTTAGGGTGTTGAACATATTGTAATCTAACTAATTGGTGTAGGAGCACCTTAGGTTCTTAGTTTGATACTAGTTCAATTTTGGCTTGTAGGTGGTTCTAGCCAGCCACCAATGAATAAGGACTAAGATAAAGTCCCAAAGTGTGTGTAAATAGGAGTTGTTAAGTTTTGTCTTTGTTTTGTTTTAGTTTGATCCTAATTCAATTTTGTCTTGTAGGTGGTTCTAGCCAGACACCAATGAATAAGGACCAAGATAAAGTCCCAAAGTATATGTGTAAATAGGACTTGTTAAGTTTTGTTTTTGTTTTGGTCCTAGAAGGTCCTAAGCAGTCTATTTTGCACTAGGTGTCTAGGAAAGTCAAAGTTGGTCAAACAATGACCAAAATCCCAAAATGGAGGGATAGTTGTGATTTTGTTGTTTTTAAGTGATTTTGGATCCAATAGAGAGAATTTGGATTGAATGGAGCAAGTTAGAGAGGTAGGAGAGAAAAAATGCAAAAATTGAAAAAGTTGCTCATGACTACTTTGCAACTTTTCAAAGTTGTCATGACAACATTTCCTAGAATGTTGCAAATAGCATTAAATGGGTCCAAATCCCAACCTTAGGGTCTGAGAATGTGGAGATGGACTATATAAGGTTATCCAAACCCTAATTGAAGGGTTGGTTGTCATATTGTACATACTGACTTAGTGGAAGCACTGTTTTGGTAATATAGAGACTAGTTTTGAACCATCATCCAACCCTAGTGGATTGAATGGTCTACTGTAATGCTTTGAGGTGTTATTTATTTTTATTTAATTACTCTTTGTGGAGTTTATTTGAAATTTTTTTGCATTTCTTTATCATTTTGTAAATTCTTTAAGTTCTTCTAGTTCGTTGTCCTAAACAGAGCTAACCATGTAAATATGGCTCCTTCTTGAGTTCCCATCATTGAATCACACTGGAAAATTGGAATCAAGAAGGGGAATCTATACATAGTGTAAATATGGATTTATGGTTCATTTTATGTAGGGGAGATATTATTGCAAGCAAACCCTAGGCGAGTACAGAGGTATCCGGTTAGGGAATTGCACAGTTGCAGAGGCAAGAAGCCTTTTTGAATGGATTAATTTGTGCCAATATAGAGTGGAGTGGTGTAGGGGCATGTGTCATGGACATGTGTATGCAATGAGAAGTTTAGAGAAGCTCACTAGAATACATTGGAAGGTAAAAGAGGACAGACTAGACTACATGCCCTAGAAACCCTTAAAAATAGGGGTTTACTGGAAGTCCTATGTACGTACACTATGGAGACCTAAGACCTAGGAAATATTGAAGCATATGAGGTCCTTAGAGATATTCCACAATCAGTTTTGGGTTTTCTTAAGGTGGATTTTAAGGTATTCTAAGTTTGGGGGTTTTAGGAGGCCTAATTGGGATAAAAGGCTACAAGGCCTAAAAAACTAGAAAAGTATGAACTTGATGGATAGACTATGAAAGAACCTATCAGAGTGGGTCAGGATTGATGAAAGGTGAAGGGGAAATAGAGTGAACACCTATTCCTAGTGTCAAGCACAATTTGGATCATAGTTGCCTTGAATTAAGCATATTGATGCATAGTTGAGTTGTAAAGGTTTGAAGAGAGTTTGAAGTTGGTGGAGAGATATAGTTGGAGTAGAGGGACCATACGAGTGTCCTCTAGTTAGGGTAGAGATAATTAACCTAGTAAGGCCATAGGAAATTAATTTATAAGAGAAAGAAATATCTTGTGAGTTAGGTCTCCCCATCAGTCATACATGGTATCAATAAGATGTCTTCCATGAGCTTCATCAAGATGATCCATAGAGATTGGATCTTGTGTGTCCCCACTAAATTATTCTTCAATGTATTGTGATTTATTTTATTTTAGTATATACCTTGAAATTTTTCACTCTAAGAATGTGGGTATGTAAGGTTGTATTTTATTTTCTACCATTCCATGATTTGACCTTTATTCCTCCATAGATGTAGGAATATAAGAATGAACAACATCAATGTCCTTATCATGAAGTGATTCTTCTGACAATGAATCCCACTCCCATTTTTTGGAGTCCTCATCACTATATGATTGTATTTTAATATTTTTCTCATGGATATGAGGTAATAATTTTTTTCAATATATCTCATTTCAATATAGCCCACTCCTATTTTATCCTTATTAGATCTGAAAGTAGTTTGTATGGGTTTTATAATTCCTTTTTTCCTTTTCCTCAGAGGACCTGATGTGTGGGAATACTTTCCCATATTGAAGTGTGGGAATAACTTATATTTTGGATTTTTTCATTAGATTCTTCCTCATCTTTATACAACCATTTTAGGATTTCATTATCTTCACCTTCTCCTTGTGATGTGCTATCTCTCACAAAATTATCATTATAGATTTGAGTAAGTTTAGGTGTTGCTAATGTAGATGGTCTTCCATAAGATTTAGCAGAGAGTGGTAATGTTTTTATTGATAAGGGATATTATCACAATCCCTTGTCATTGAGTTGTAATTTACTCTCAAAATCCTTTATTAGGGTATCCATGTTCAAAAGATGATATATTTTATTCTCTTCACTTTCCCTTTCTTTGATGTAGAAAAACTTGACTCTTTCTATTTTCCTTTATTTCATAAATTTAAATTAGAGGAATTTGAAGTTTTACCCTCTTTTTATTTTCCCTTTGATGTTAATTTGAACTAGAAGCCTTTTCTTTTGTTTCCTTATCTAATGCATATGTTGTGGAGACTTCCCTATTGTTCGGTACCAAGGAATCTGCAATTGGTTTCACATTGTTATAATATTGGAAGGGATTAAGGTCACCACTAATGGCTATTTATTGACCAAGATAGGGAAATTTAAAACATTGATGGTATGTAGATGGAACCACTTGCATTTTATGGATCCATGGCCTCCCCAATAATATGTTGTAGGACAAGTTCAAGTCCAGGACTTGACATACCTTTTCATTTTGAATTGGTCCCACTCTAATTGGTAAAACAACAAGACCTTTGAAGACATTTCTTCATCATCATATGCTTTAATTATAATATCTCTCTTTGGATCCACTACATTTTATGAATAGCCTAGGGAAAAAACCAGATTCAAGGTACAAATATTCAGGCTAGCTCCTCAATCTATAAAGACTCGTTTGACACTATGTTTATGAATAAGGAATTGTATATGCAATAAAATATTTTGTGAATGATTTAGTAATTTTTCATCTTCCTTGGAAAAGAGATAAGCAATGAGGTGCAATAAGATGTCCTACCATGGTTTGAAATTGATCCCCATGCAAGTTGTTAGGTATGGTTGTGCCAACAAGGGCTCTTTCTAAGATATCCTTATAGGATGGTGAGATATTTAAAAGCTCCAATATAAAAATTTGGGTGGGTGTCTTTTGAAGTTGATCTACCAAAATTCATTGTCTTGATGTGAAGAGAATATCATTTGACATTTTCTTTCTATTCCCCCCCCTCGCAATGTCACTTTGGCTTGGTTTCTTGTGATGACATGTGAGATTTATCTCTCTTGTCTATCCTTGATAACTATAACATTAATAGTCTTGTAAAACCCTAATAAGGTGTTTATAGTGTTATCATAGGCATGAGAAAAATTCTCTTTATCTCCATTATTGTTTGGTTGTGATGTTTTTGATGATTCTCATTTTTCATAATTAGGGAGTGGATTTTTAAATGTAGTGTGATCATCAGTATTATTAGGTCCATCAATATAGATAGTTCCATTATCAATCAAATCTTGTACGACATATTTTAGTCTCATATAATCATTGGTTTTGTGACCTTTGATTCTATGGTATTCACAATTATGTGAATCATTCCACCAAGAAGGTTTTTCTTGAGTTTCATATCCTCTTGATTCGATTAATATAATTAATTTTTTTTGGCTATAAGATTCCTTAAAGCAGATTCAAGAGGCTCACCCAAGGGTGTAAATATTATTTTAGGTGGATATTGTGGAGGTCTGTGTCTATTGTTGTCTTGATTTTTTTTGGATGAGTTGTTTGATTGATTGACATTATTGGATTGATTGTTGGACATATATAATGGTTTCAGTTTAACATTATTAGCATCTACCCCTCCATAATTTACCACATGTTTATTGTTTTTCAACCAAAATTTTGATTTATCATTATTGTTATTTGAAAGATTGGTGTTGTTGTAATTGTTGTTGGTGTTGTTTGAAAAACCTTTAGCATCCTTATATAGCTCCAAATCTCCTTTTCTCACCAAGGCATCCTCAGTATTAGTACCATTTACTATCATTTTGTCAAATGAAGGAGGAAATTGTAGTTGAAGATGGAAGTTCATTTCACTAGTCAAATCTTTGATGAAGATGTCCATTTTCTCTTTTTCAGGGACACTCCTTGGATATTTGGAAAACATGCATTTTAATATTTTCAAAAATGCTAAGAAGGATTCACCATTTCATTTTTTAGTATTGCAAAGTTCTAACAATATTCTAGCCTCATGTTCAATGTTATAAGATTATTGAGTGACAAATTTAATGACCAATTAATGCAGTCAAGGATGGATAAACCTCAAGGAGATCATTCCAAACCTTGCATACAATAAAAATAAATAAAACAACAATCCAAGATGGATAGAAATGAGATATAAACCTTCTATTACTATGAGAAAATCATTTACAATAGATCTACAACATGCAGTCTCATATGCCAAGCATACAAGCCTAATTATGATCAGAAAACCCTTACAAAACCTAACCAAACTAAATCCAAATAATATTATGAAAATAAATCTACCCCTTAGGAATAAGTCCATAAGCTTATAAAGTAATCACAACAT
The DNA here is from genome assembly GCA_018584345.1 of Thuja plicata. NCBI lineage: Eukaryota > Viridiplantae > Streptophyta > Pinopsida > Cupressales > Cupressaceae > Thuja > Thuja plicata. Next base: position 4,202,651 of record MU228094.1, read on the forward strand.
TGGTCAACCCATAAAAGATCACACTTCCCAATAATTGAGAAATCGTGTTACAACAAATAGGTCAGGACCCAAAATCATCAGGTTCAACCTCCAATGTAAGAAATGAGAGATGTGATCATATAATAATGTTTAACTCAAACATAACAATGAGATGTCATGATCACACATTGAGATTCCCATCAAAAGATATGAAAACTCAATGATTGACTGGGAAAATGAAGAATAGGATAGTCAAGCGAAGAATCTGCAATATCTCATGCATGATGAATCCAAGTGATGTGCGATCATAGGATAAGGTCCATCATGATTCTATGAACAAACTTTAATGGCCACAATACAAAATAAAAACCATAGATCAACCACTAATAGAAACACAAGACTGATCAAATAAGAAAACAAATATTTTTGTTCGCTGCAAGATTGCTAAGATCCCAAGATGCTCTTGCATTAGACACCTGAGGTATTTGAAAAGTGAGCCTCTCACTTCATTGTGGCCAAAGGAAAAATGAAGTGGTCAACCTCAGCCTGAGAAACCCATGAAGAATCTTCAATTGGTCTATCCTTCCATTTGACAAGATACTCCATATACTTCTTACCTCTTGTACTTGACCAACTCTGCTATCCAAAATTTTCTCTATCTGATACATCTGCTTCTTAGGATATTGTTGTCTAACCTTTGATCTTTCACTACTACTAAAATCTGATTCATGATACTCATATAAGTCTACAACATTGAAGACCGGTGATATATCCATATCCTCTAGTAATTCCACTTCATATGCATTCCCTAAATCAAATTTCCTCAAGATCTTATAAGGACCAAATTTCTTAATCTTCAACTTGTTATAAGAATCAACAAGAAATATACCCTTCTGCATGTATAATATAACTTCATCTCCTACCTAAAATTCCTTGTCTTATCTTCATGTATGCTCTCCTTTTATAAACTTGATTCATTTCCTCTAATTATTGTCTCAATCCTTCATGCAACGATCTCATAACTTCAAAAAATTCCTCTCTTTCAACACTCTTCTTAACAACATGGATGGTATCCCTTAATTCTACTACTCCCTTAGGATTAAACCTTGTAACCACTTCAAATGGTATCTTCCCTGTACTCTTAATTACTAAATTTTTATAAGAAAACTCTACTTGTGGAAAAACTAAATCCCATTTTCTAGGCTTATTTCCAACTAAACACCTCAGCAAGTTACCTAAACTCATGTTCACAACTTTTGTTTGTCCATTATTTTGTGGATGAAAAGTAGAACTAAACTTCAAATCAACTTTCATCTTCTTCCAAAGTGTCCTAAAAAAATAACCAACAAATCTAGTATCCCTATCATAAAAAATGCTCTTAGGTAACTCATGTAATCTCACAATCTCCTTGAAAAATAAATTAGCTACATGTAGTACTGCATCTGTTGTCTTCTTACAAGGAATGAAATGTGTCATTTTAGAAATTTTTTCTACACCCACAAAGATAGAATCATATCCTCTTTATGTTCTAGGAAAACCAAGTACAAAATCTATACTAATATCCTCCCAAGGTCTGACCGGTACTGTCAAAGGTGTATACAACCCCAAATTTTGACTAATTCCTTTTGAATCTTGGCATACCTCACAACTCTATAAAAAATTCTTCACATCCTTTTGAACTTGTGGCCAAAATTATTTCTCACTCACCAAAGTTACTATCTTATCAATGCCAAAATGTCCTTTTAAACCTCCACTATGTTTCTCCTTAATCAGATTATCTCTCATGGAACTCCTAGGTATACATAATTGACTACCTTTGAAAAAAATTCCATTTTGAATGAAATAATCCAATCACTTTATTCTATCTGTAATGATAGGTTCTTTACAATCTTTCCAAGGTTCACTGAAGGCTGGATCTTCATCATACATAGCCTTCAATTCATCAAATCCCAATACCACAATCTTCATTTTAGTTAACAAAGTTCTTATCCCATTCAAAGAATCAAAAAATCTATTTGACACACCACTCTTATGTTTCAACACAAATGCATAACTCTACATAAACTCAACCCATCTCATATGTCTCTGATTCAACTTACCTTGGCTGCTCAAATACTTCAATGCTTGATGATCAATATAAAGTAAAAAAATCCCTAGGTAAAAAATAATATCCCCATTTCTTCAAATCTTGGATTATAACATAGAATTCTTGATCATACACTGAATACCTTTTTTTTATCATCATTCAACTTCTCACTAAAATAAGAAACAAGTCTTCCTTCTTGAGTCAAGACAAATCCAATTGCATTCCCACTAACATCACAATCTACTTGAAACACCTTATTGAAATTAGGTAAATCTAACACCTATTGTTCTATCACCTTCTACTTCAACAAGTAAAAACTCCTTTGTGCTCCATGTGTCCATTTGAACTCCCTGTTATCTCCTCTCATAGTTTTAGTCATCACTCCACATATTGAACTAAAGTTCCTGATTAAATTTTGATAGAAACTAGCCAACCCATGAAGTGATCTTACCTCTCCAACATTCCCCAATGTAGGCCACTCAACAAGGGATTTCAATTTTTTAGGATCCATCTTCAATCCTTCAATTGATATTACAAATCCCAAGTATACTAACTCCTCCTTCATGAAGGTACACTTCTTGATGTTTATCAACAACTTCTCTTCTCTTAACCTTTGCAATAATTGTTTAACATGCATCAAATGTTCTTATTTTCTCTTAATGAAAATCAAGATATCATCCAAATACACAATGACATACTTACCCAAGAATCTCTTCAGGACTTCATTCATTAACCTCATGAAAGTAATAGGTGCATTAGAAAATCCAAAGGCATTACCAACTATTCATAGAGTCCTTCATTTTTCTTAAATATTGTCTTCCACTCACCCCCTTCTCTAATTCTAATATGATGATACCCACTCTTCAAGTCTATCTTGGTGAAATACTTAGCTCCACTCAAACAATCCATCAAATCATTCATGATTGGAAAAGAAAATTGATACTTAATTTTAATCTAATTGAAAGCTCTTGAATTATTACATATCCTCCAATGTCCATCCTTCTTAGATGCTAATACTATAGACACTATACATGGACTCAAACTTTCTCTGATTTACCCTCTCTACAAAAAATCTTTCACTTGCCTATTGAGTTCTTCATTCTCTGTCAATGTCATCCTATATGCTACTTTATTAGGCATACTATCCCCTGGTATCAAATCCATGCAATGAATAATACTTCTCATTGATGGTAATCCATCAGGCACATTCTCTGATATGATGTCAACATACTCTTTCAATAACCCAATTCTTTTTGTAGGGTTCTCTTCTACCAAAACATTCTTCTTAGACTCCTTGGGTACTAAAGAAAAATACACATGATTGTGCTTCATGTCATCCAAAAACTTCCTGCCATCTAGTAGACAAATTATTGCACTGGTACACACTTCGCTCTAAAGGTAACAAATTTTTTTTCATCCCATTAGAAAAAATAGTGTAAACATTCCTTCTACCATCATGCATAGCTTTCCTATAATACTGCCATGGTCTACCCAACAAGATATGACACACATCCATAGGCATAATATCACACAAAACCCCATCATAATACTTCCCATTCTTGAATTTAACTAGGCATTGTTCACTTACAAATACCTTGTGCTCAACTTGTATCCATGCAATCTAATAGGGTTTTGGATGCTTCAACCTTTGCAGCTTAAGTTTTTCAACCTCCTCTAAAGCAATATTATCAGAACTGCCACTATCTATGACAATATTACACACCTTGTTTTGTACCTTACATCTAGTTCTAAACACAATTTTTGTTTGTATAGACTCCTCCTGTTCTCTGTGGTATAGCATTCTCGTAGTCATCAAGGCTGCACCTTCCTCTGATTGATTTTTGTTAACTAAACCAATGAATTCCTCATCATCAAATGTTGTTTTCCTACTTCCCTCTTCCTTCTTCTCAGAGGTGCCTTTATTTCTTTTAAAGGCTCTATTCCCTACTTCACCACATTTGAAACAAGTGCCACTAAACTTTCTTCTTTCACCACTACCTTGTCCTTCAGTCTAGTAGGAACTACTATCATTCCTCTTATATCGATCATTGTCCCTAAATTTTGATTCACTTTTTCTCTAAGCTGCAGAAGATCTACCTCTACCTCTTTGAAATCTTCCTCCTCTACCTCTTTGTATTTGTCATGCATTCTATTTATCTTCTCTTGAGCCTTAAAGGCCCACTTTTAAGCCTCTTCCACACTCCTAATTTTCAATATACTGATTTCATCTTATATGGACATCCTAAAAGCAATAAGGTACTAAGAAACTTGTTCAAACTCATAATCTATATGCCCCAATCTGATGTTCAACTTTTAGAACTCTTCGGTGTAACTCCTAACACTTAGGTCTCTTTGCTTCAAGTTCTGAAACTTTGTAAACAAATTGAATTTGTATTCCTCATTCAAAAACTTATCCTTCAACTTATTCACTATCCTATCCCAAGATTTGATCTTGTATTTACCCCTTCTATGACAATCTGTCTACAAATGTTCCCACCATAGGGATGCATGTCTTGTTAACTTAGTGTAGAGATACTTTACCTTCTTCTCTTCATTAGTTCCTTCAAGTTCAAAATACTTGTCCATATCTATGATCCAATCTATTAGTTCATCAACATATTGGTTTCCATTATAATCAGGTGGGTTGAAATGAGATCTCCTATTAACATTATTCAAGTCTCTAATGAACCTCTCCTCCTCATGATTCAACTCTGGTTGTGCCTCATTATTTTCTCCTTCCACTATTGGATCTTGAATTTGTTCATCTCCCTCTTCATCACTTGCATCTTCTATATCTTTTCCTCTCCTCTGAGAAGTCTCTAATGCTTCCAATCTAGTAGAAATTTTGTCTCAAAAAATCTAAGACCACTGGATATATATTCCTAGCTCTACCTCTATCATTTATCCTGGCCATTTTCACAATACTTAGTAGCTGTAGGTCAAATCCTTTCAACCACCACCACATAAGAAAACCCTATGTTACAAAACTAATTCTCTGATACCACTTGATGCAGTCAAGGATGGAGAAACCTCAAGGAGACCAGTCCAAACCTTGCAACCAAACAACATAATGAAACAACAAGATGAGATGGATAGAAATGAGAGATCAACCTTCTATTATTATGATAAAATCATTTACAACAGATCTGCAACATGTAGTCTCACACGCTAATAATACATGCCTAATTATAATAAAAAAACCTTAAACCCTAACCAAACTAAAGCCAAATAATCTTATAAAAATCACCCTGCCCCTTAGGAACAAGTTCATAAGCTTTTAGATTTCCCAATAATTGAGAAAATGTATTACAAAAAATAGGTCAAGACCCAAACTCATTAGGTTGAACCTCTAATGTAAGAAAGAAGAGATGTGATCATACGATAACATTGGACTCAAACATAACAATGAGATGTCATGATCATACACAAAGATTCCAATCAGAAGATCAGAAAATGATTGGAAAACTCAATGATTGGCCAAGAAAATGAAGAACATGTCAGTCAAGAAAAGAATCTTCAATATCTCATGCATTATGAATCCAAGTGATGTGCGATCATAGGATAAGGTTTATCATGATGCCATAAACACACTCTAATGACCGCAACACAAAAGAATAGCCATGGATTGACCGCTAATAGAAACAAAAGACTGATCAAACATGAAAACAAATATTTTTGTTTGATGCAAGATTTCTAAGATCCCAATATGCTCCTGCATCACCAATTATTCAATATTTTTTTATGTTGGGTGGTAATTTTGAAAATGATTCCATGGCTTGTCTACCTAATCTCTTTGAAAATAACCTCATTAGATAAGTTTGTTCATGTATGAACTACATGCTCAAGGTACAAAATTCTCATATGTGGTCTTATGGATCCGTGTTACCCATATATTTTTCATATTTGGGAATGTATATGTTAGATGGGAATGGTACCATGTTCAAACTTTTGTCAAAAGGGAACAAACAAATACCTTCCAAGGTGTACCATTTTGTTGATGTTCCTATTTGGATGTCATGAAGTTTTTATTGAAGCAATTGGATTTTATTATTCAATGCACCTATAGGGTTAACCTCATCTTCATCTTGTTTCAATTTGGTAACATCATAATCATGAGGTGATTTTAATCCTAATTGAAATAGTGACATGATATATCTTTCCTTATAATCTTCCATAACTCTTTCCATGAGTTTTTGAAATTTGACAACTTGTTGTGCTTCTCTTACATCTTCTTCTGTCACTTCCTCATTATTTTTGTTGTGAAACCTAGCCCAAGAATTCTCATTCTCATCCATATTTGATTGTTCTTCTTAGTTTCATTCTCATTTTTTTTGGTGAGGTGTCTTCTTTGGAAGTGGTATTTCTTCTTCTTGTTGTGCTTCTTTCTTTTTAGGATCTTGTGATATGGTTAACCTCATATTATTTATTTCTTGATAGGGTTAACCTCACCTTAATCTTGTTTCAATTTGGTAACATCATAACCATGAGGTGATCTTACTCCTAATTGAGATAGTGACATGAAATATCTTTCCTTATCATCTTTCATAACTCTTTCCATGAGTTTTTGAAATTTAACATCTTGTTGGATTTCTCTTACATCTTCTTCTGTCACTTCCTCATTATTGTTGTTGTGAAATCTAGCCCAAGAATTTTCATTCTCATCCATATTTGATTTTTATTTTTGGTTTTCTTCTCCTTGTTTTTTCGGTGAGGTGTCTTCTTTGGAAGTTGTATTTCTTCTTCTCGTTGTAATTATTTCTTTTTAGGATCTTGTGATTGTTTGAAGCTGTAGGGTCTAGAATATGTCAGCATGAAGGTGATCTTGAGTTAACCTTGATTTGAAATCATTTTGAAAGCATTAATCTTGGTCTATAATTTTGATTAGGGTTTTCTAACAAATGATAGGATGTGTTCCAAATTTGATTGATCAATATGAACTATGTCTAAGATTATGTAGTCTAATAGAAAAAGGTATATTTCTATGATGATGAATCAATATTAATCTTGATTCCTTGGGTTCTAGGTGAAGGATCTGAAATCCTTGATTATGAACCCTCAAAGATGAAGATTAATGGTGTTTGACAACACTTTCATAATGATTTGATTTGGTGGAACAATGAGAATGATCAACTTGTTTGACAAGGGTATATATGAACATAATTATGAGATTGTTTTGAATGAAATGGAATCAACTTTAGAAAGGGTATCTAAATGTACCTCAAAATTTTCTCATAAATGAATGGAGCACATCACTATTTTAAATGCGATGAAACAAGAGTTAGATGCGATGAAACACAATTCAAATGCGATGTTCTGGTACCTTTGTTTTGGAAAGATAATTTTTGCAATTTTTTGGTAGTAGAATCAAATGCATTGTTTGAATTAGTAGATGTGATGATGGAATGGTCATATGTGATATGAATTCTTTCTAATGTGATGGATCTATTCTCAGATGCGATGAAATTTTTTGTAAATGCACTATACTGCTTGATTTTCTAGGAACTTGTGAAATGTTTGTATTTGTTTGAGATTTTACTTGTAAATGGATGAATTCTTTAGATGTGTAAGACCATGAAAACACAATAAGAACATTCAAAATCTTGTTTTACCTAAAACCCTCTACAACATTGAGTGTATTCTTGAATGATTTCCATGGGTATAACACAATAAAACACTTTAGGAAAGTTACCTAATAATTTGTTTGGCTTTAATGTATCAATTATAGGCCCACAAACTTGGAATAAATTTTGAACTTGATACTCCTGACCCTCGTGCACTGTGTACCCCTTATAAAAGAGGTGAGCCACATACAGAGATGAAGGGAAAATATCACACTTCAATAGGCCTTCAAGATGTGAGATAGATATTTTTGGTAGCCACCTCCAAAAACCTTTTTCCTCACAACTAGGGGAGTACATATAGTGAGTAAATTTTGAGGATGATGCAATCCTTGCGCACTATAAATAATACATCATAGATAAAAAGGTAGGCTTTCTAATTAACACAATTATAGATAAGGTTTCGTTCAAAAATTTTGAGTTTAAACTCCATTATAGAGGCCTCCCACCATCATAAAAAATGATGTTTTGCGCAATTTTAAAGAGCTACTAGAGGAGGGCTATTCTCAAGGTATTGTTTTCACTCACGACATTAATCATGAATGCATTTTATTTTATAGTGGGTTGTATTTCCATGGGTTTTGGTTGTATCCCACTTGGGTTGTTCCCTCTCATTGACCTTCTTAAGGAAAACCTCGAAAGGTAGGCCCACTAAGGTTAAACTACACTATTTGAAATTGAAAATAGATCTACACAGGTTTGGTATTTTGATCATCCAAAAGTGGGGAGAGCATATCCCTACCAATTTTATCCACAAGAACATAGAATAAATGATTCATTCCTTGACCTTATCTAACTAGGTGGGATATAGGTGGGTTTGGTATTTTGATCACCAAAAAAAGGGGAGAGCATGTATATCCCTACCACTTAAATCCACAAACATAAAAAGTCATTTTATTTATTCTATGTTTTGAAATGAAAAGTCACAAAGGTCAATTTCAAGGATGATTTTAGAGTGCATACCTTTCTCCTTTTTTTTAGCAATTTCCACATACTAACAACAAGGTTAGTATCAAAAAGATTAGAGAGGATAAGAATACAAATAAAAATCAACATTATATCTAGCTTGATATTTGTTAATAATAGATGCACAATGATCAAAATATTTAGCCTCTTCTTGAATTAAAATCATTTCATTAGCCCATTGACTCCTAGAAGCATTAGAATTTGCCTTTTCATAATCTTTTCTAGCATAAAACCGTAGAATCTTGCTGATAACATTTTTCAATTTAAGAACCCTAGCCATATGAAAATCATAAAAACATGAATTAGACTCTTGGATTTCCAAAATTTGACACATAATTTAAATGTGATAAAAGAAACAATATATACAATAGAATTTGATTCAAATACGCTAAATTTAAAATCAAATGCGATATCATAAAATTCATATGTGATTTTATTTAACATAAATGCAATGATCTTTATCTTGAATGCAATTTTATGACAAATTGCAAAACCTACAATCCGAAAAATGTAAAAACATTGTTCAAAACCTTGCAGAATTAAATGCAATAATACAGTAGATAAAGGTGATAGAAAAACATTCAAATGCAATATTATTATGCTCAAATTCATTGATATTTTTAATAGATACAATGTTATTCATCTTATATGCAATAAAATTAGGGAAAATGCGATGAACATTGTGTTAAATCCACTATTCTACCATATTTTTACAATCTGCAATGCTAAACCTAAAAAATAAACTTGATAAACATGATTCACAAGGTTGGGCATAGGCCCCACAATGGGCGCCAATAAATTTGTGCAATTTTGTGAATAAAAAACAATAATGAGACATAAGTATGACCATTATATCAAAAACATGATAAAGAGCTAGATAAAACATGAAATAATGACTCAAGACTATCTCATTACTCTCTAATCCTAAGGACCTATTTGATTTAGCTTTCAGCTGCAATAATATTCATAGGTGACAACCTAGGAGATGAGAAAATTATGCTAGGATGAAGGTCTAAGATAAAATGGATGCAAATTACACTAAATTGATGAACAATGATATGCAATCAACTAAACTAAGAAGAATTGATCCTAAAATGAACATTATGATGCTACTTCAAATGAATTTCAGCAAATAATGAAGTAGGAATGCACCCTATTTATAAGATTTTCCAAGGTCTTTGGGGCGAGTTATGGCTAACAATGGTCAAGTTGTAGTTTGAGTTAAGGGGATGAGTTGTCCTCCATGAATCGTCAAGATTGCACAATAAGAATAAAGGGATAGGATAGAAAAGGATTTTAGTGATCCATGTGAGCTTGAAGATTGTCTCTCATTGGTTGATTAACATTTTTTTCCTTTTGTGGTTGGTGAGAGATTTTAGGATTTTTTTTCTATTAAGTATAAGTTATCTCAGTTACAAAAAGTTCATGCCGAGAGTCAAAGTTACTACTGAAGCTAACTATTGAGAGTTCTAAGTACTAAAAGATCCTAGTTACATGTATACATGATTAGATAACTAGATACATAAATCATACATCCTGGTACGTATTGTTGGTTCCCACACCAACATACTGGAAAATATCTAAGAGTATGCAAAATTCTATGAGAAATCTTTCCAATTGACTTGGCCAACTAATTGGATCAATCAAAATTGATTGAAATCCTTTACACTTTAGGCTCTGGAGGACCTAGGAAGGTGGACCTATCCTTCTGTCATAGGCTCAAATATTTTTCCAAGATTGAATTAACGAGAGGTTAGTAGCACTGAGTCATAATGTGGGAAATTAATCAATTACTACTAAGAAAGAAACTACGAACAATAAAATGACAAGAAATCAAGGAGAAATACAAACAAATGCAAACCAAAAAAGCTTGAATCTTCTATTGTCTCTCTCCACTCATTCTGAAATTATGCATGTGTGGTGCTCAGTATCGATATTGGAAGCCTCTATGACTTGAGAGTATTGAGAATATGATATTGAATGTGTGATTGCAAGAAGGCTTGATGATTGAACCAATCTGATAGAGTAATAGCACACAAAACCTTGAAATCCTAGATCCTTCAAATGGTTATGGAGGGTTGGTTATATAGAATATGGAAAATGATTTGGATGGTTGAGATTGATCCCAAAGATTGGAGAATGAGTGGTTCAGATCAAAAGGAACTGGAGAAGTAATTAATAAACTCCACATCTTCAACTAGGAGAGAAGAGGTGATGTTTTAGTTAAGTGAGGAGCAACCAGTGAACTCCACCTCTTCAAATTGGAGAGAAGGGGTGATGTTTTAGTTTAACTAAGGAGAAACTAGTAAACTCCACCTCTTCAACTCAGAGAGAAAATACAAAGTTTGGTTAAATGAGAAGCAACTAGTAAACTCCACCTCTTCAACTTGGAGAGAAGAGGTAATGTCTAGTTAACTAAAAATTTGATCATGAGTTACCTTTTTGAACTTGAGAAATGATTTATTTGAATATTTAATTGGTTTTTGTAATTAAAGTATTCAAACATGTGACAATTGAATTATTTTTGGATTTAGAATTGAATTGTTGAATGAAATTAAATTAATTTAATTAGAAGAATTAATTAATAAGTTTGAATATTTAAATTTAAACTTTAAGAAATTTTATTTAATTAATTAATGAAGATTAATCAATTAAGGTTAATTATTTAAATAAAATTAATTATTTAATTAATTTTGGAGATACGATTAGGTGATTTGGGGAATGAAATTAGAATAAAATAGATACTTAATTAATGATTAAAAAACCATTAATTAATAGATGAAAATTAGTATTTTTAATGTAAAGTTGCAAGTCTGTCTATTTTAGGGTGTCTACACCTTCAATTTCAAAATTGAATCATTTTATAGAAGATTGATTTTAATGTTCTACTCTGATTTCTAGGTGATCTATCAAGATAACATAAGGTCTCAGAATAGATTCACTTGTGTACCTCTCCACTACTCTTTACTATTTCTATCTCCAATTATTTAGTGCTGCTACTTTAACTGATTTTGAGTCTTCTATATCTGATTGCTTCTATCTAATTGATTATTTCTAACTTCCTTATCTATCTTTCTTCTACTATTTTGATTAAGTAAAAATAGGTTTTACAAGGACCTAAAACCTTTAAACAAAGTTATACAAATATTCAATGAAAGTAGAGCAACAATTGTGCCGATGCACCAAAAAAGATGGCTGACAAAAAAAGCCAATAGATAGACTAGCTAGCAACAGTCCCAAAGATAGCCATAAAAAATAGGGACAAAAAAAAAATGGGGAGGGCTCAGGAAAAGATAGCTACATGCCATCAACCATATCCTGGGCCTGAATCACCATAACCTCCATTTTATTGATAGTATTTTTGAGGTCACCTTTGTCTTTCTCTTTTTCCTCCCTTGGGCTCGTCTTTTTGGTACTAGCCCTAGTGCGGGTTCCCAGGCCAGCCAGCTCCTTGACAGCTTGGCTATCCTTATTGCTAGTATCTTGCACCAGCTTCTCCATTAAACTCTTGGCCTGCCCTGTATAAGCTTTGAGACTCTTCAGAGATTGGTCCCCAATCTTACGAACTGTGTCCTCTAGCTTTTCCACCTTGGCCTCTAGGTTCTTGATCTGCCTCACACTGTCTTCTTCAATAGCTTTTTCCTCAAAGACCTTGAACTGGTTTTCCAGATTGCTGACTCTATTCACCAAATCAACCTGTGCTTCCAAATTCCTGATGACCTCTTTCATTTCCCCCAGACACTCAACAAAATATTTCTCCCCAATACCAACACATTTTAAAATATTCATTTCCCCCTCATACCCTCAATTTGATTCTTCAAGTGAACTTCATAAACTAACACCATAAGCCCTTGGTGTGAGGCGTGATCCTCCTTAGGTTTCCTCTACATACTATTAATGGTGAAATCAAGTGAGCTGAGAAAGTAGACAGGCAAAATTACCTTCATATTGTGTCTGAAGTGGTTAAGAAGTATAAAGTGGTGGCCATAGGCCCTAGTGAACCTACCATCCAAAGTGATATAGCTGATGAGAATGAATAGAACATATCACCAAGGTCTAGATATATGCATAGGGTCATGATAAGAGGTGCCCACCTTTAGCAACCTATCCCTTTCCTTGTCTTCCTTAGGAAACTTCTCCCATGCCTTGTACAAGATAAGCCCATCTTTGTAAAATTTAAGCCCTTCCATCCCCATACCAGTCGCCTCTACAATAACCTCATTGGTGACTTCCATATACTGGTTTCTGATCATGACCTTCCCATTTTTCCAGGTCTTTGAGAAGATTCTTGTAATAGTGGAGTTGCACCAATGAAGCCTCTCTAGGAAAACCACCAAACCACCCTCCACCAAGATCTTCCACACATCTTCCCTTTCACGCCATTCATCACAATTTGCAAGTTCTACTCACTTCTTATTACCTCCCATATCTGCTCTCTGGTTTAGATTTCTCTCTTTGTAGGTGACTTTGCGAATGCTGTTTGAAATATCCCGCCTCTCTTTTGTAAAAAAGAAGTGCACCCAGAAAACATGTCACTTCCAGCTAATAATTGCCACTAAGTACATTCTCATTAGATGGTAATGATGACAAGTCACTTCCACCATAAACAAATAATTAAAACTTGCCATTTATGATCTCTTTTTTGATTACTTCACAAATGGGTCATTATTCATCAATAACTACACTTGAGCTGGCGTGTCAACATCACCTCCCCATTGAGTCACCACCTCCATTTTACAAGCCATGTTGGCAGCCCAATCAGCCACCCCATTGGTTTCCCGGTAGTTATGTGTCACCATAAAATTATCAAAATAATGAATTAAGGCTTTATCCTTTTGAATAGTATTGTAGATAGACCATGAATCAGGGGTAAGACAATTCAAGAAATTTACAATGTTCAGAGAGTCACCTTCAATCCAAACTTTCCTGCATCCTTTTTCCTTAGCCATGATGAGATCATGAAGGGAAGCAGTGGCCTCAACAAGGTGGTTGGTTTGGAAACTAATAGAGATAGATTTGATACCCTTACAAACCCCATTCTCATCCCTAATGAAAATCCCACAATCTGCCACCCCTAGGTTGCCTTTAGAGGCCCCATCAAAGTTGACTTTCATCCACCCCCTAGGTGGGCAATCCCACTTGGCATTAGCTCTCTTAATTTTGTTATCCTGCTTCCTAAAATTCCCTTTTATCTTCCTTTTTTGAAGTAGGACAATATCCTCCTCCAAGATTGGTTCCATAATTCTATCTTTTAAAACTACATTTTCTTTTATAGCTCTCTTTATCTTGTAAAAAACCTCCTTGGCATTTTCCTCTTTACTCTTGAAAACTCTTTCATTCCTTTCTCTCCAAATTCCCCAAAAAATATAGGGAAGAGAAAATTTCCATACTTGACTAACAATATCATTGTTGAATGATGAATCCAAGAATTAAAAAGATCCTTCAAATTTTCAGGGAAAACCCATTCTAAATTAAAAAGAGTAAGAAAGTTGTCCCATATCACCCTAACAAAAGGACAATGAATAATCATATGATCAACACTCTCTTCATTCTACTTGCATTACTTCTTCTACTATTATCTTCTACTTTTCTTTGCATTACTTCTTCAATTATAATCTATGTTGCTATCTGCTCCTACTGAAAATAATGATTAGATTTATAGATAGAGACTAGTCCCTTATCCTTCTCGGGCATAGAGTCACTTTCTCTCAAACCTTCACGTATAACTTTGCAAGACACTTTGTAAATTTATCCTTTAGATAAATCTATCAACCATCTAATTCTATCAGTGCAAGATATTTAGCACATAACACACTAGCCAGCCAAATTAAATTTAAATTCTCTTTGAGAAGACCAACCAGACAAGAAATGTAAAGATAACACTTATTAAACACTCCTTGATATTCAAACTAATGTGAAAGTAAATAATTTCCTTACACAAGGATTCAAGATGAGAATTAATTGATTGGATTAATAATTGCAAAGAAGTGATTTGATAAAAGATGATTTATACCATAATTGTAGATAATAAAATTGAGTCTTTGCATTCATCATAAAATATTTGTTCCCAAACTGTGTTTTTTTATTGTTTTGACATTACAAAATGATCTTCCTTAAATATTGGAAGATTCATATTTTGAAAGATAATTTATTTTGACTCAACAGATTACATCCCTTCACATGAAAAGCTATGAACTTAACTAACACCTAAACAACTATTAAAGATAACATAACTATAAATTTTGACTAATTGTTCCTATTAAAGAACAAATTTACTTTCCCTATATGCTCCACATAATCTTGGGCCTTGTAGGTGATGTAATTATCAATTATCAGCTTCATTGTATTACTATTTGCACATGATATCTATGATCTTTGCTTCATGGGGTGCCAAGTCACATCCTTCCTTAATCTTCTCAATGGTGTTAGTCATATTCCTCCCAATTTTTTTTCCATTGTTCCAGCTACACAATTTATTCATCGCACATGAGGCTAGGAAACACATCTATTTATTTTCCTTTGAGTTTCTCCATGTCCTTCTTCAGATATTTATAGAAACCTTCATGTTTCTCAAATAGTTCTTTTGTTTCAGGGGTACTCTGTTCTAGTTCATCTGGTGACTTCTCTTTGTCATTCCTTCTTTGATGTAACTTCTCATGATTTTCCAAATTTGTAAAAGTCCATTTCTAAGTATACCGGAAAGGTATAGCATGCACCATCAATGAATCATATTGGTTTTTGATTATATCAGTTACCAATTTGTGATGTTTTGATTCACTCTTTTCCATTACCTCCTTTAGCATCTCAAATATTTCTTCTTTATATTTCCAATATATTATATCTTGTGAAGGTAAGGCTATCCTTTTTTGTTTGATCACCATTCACTTTTTGATAACAAATATCATAGCGGTATCTAGATGGTCAATATCTGGGTACATTTGGTTTTCTTTCTTTTCATTTATCTACTTCTAGTTATCAGAGATCATAGCGGTATCTAGATGGTCAATATCTGGGTGCATTTGAGTCTCTTCCTTTTCATAATAAGGTGCAATGATGAATAAAATTGGAATATATGGTAGAAAATTGGTTTCATCACTTAGTCTTTCATTCAGTCCCTTCCTATCCAAAAAGATCTCACACTAACTTTCTTCTAACTAACACATGCATGTACTTAGACACTTTTTTCATTTTAGTTTGCATCCATTTACTACATATAAGAAAATAAAACACATGCATACATCATAAATAGATCATATAGGTATGCATTCATAACAAAATCCATCTTGCATACATATGTCAGTATCATAGAAAACTAAGCATAACACATTTAAGAGTCTGCATAATAGAATCACATAGATTGCATATAATCATTAAGCATCTCACAAAGTGCATCAACATGTACAAAAAATAAAGAAATAAACTAAACATTATATATAACCATGTCATAACATATAATAAATAAACACATCTCATATATCATATGTGTGACTAAAATGGATAGTCACAAGTCTCACATAAAGGTGATCAATACAATGTCAACAAATATCGATACATCATCGATATAAAATCAATACAACATGAGTACAGAATCGATACAAAAATGCTACAAAAAGGTACATAGTGATACAATGCTACAAAAGTCAAGAGCTGCTACCCCCACCCTTGCCTCCAGACTGACAAGGGGGTGTAATCTTAGATCCTATCCTCCACTTCTGTGAAAGAGCTCCCACACCACTAGCCTCTCATCTCTGCTAGATCTCTATGAGGCAGTATAGCTAGGAACTCACTAAGAAGAAGGAACACTGTCCTCATAGTGACACCACCAATACTCCATCTCTCTTTTGGCCTCATGCCCTTATCTATGAAATTGGTAGAGAACATCTCTATGGGATAGATCCTGTGCACCATCTATGAAATATCTAACATCTCTACAAGCCCATCTCTCCCTAATCTCAGCTACTGTAGCCTTGCTCTCAGCTACTATAATCTTTCCCTCTACTGCTATGACATGCTCGTCTGCTGCTGCCAACCTGTGCCTAAGGTCTTAAATCTCTTGAGAAATAAAATTGAGCTCATTGAGATCCTCCTCCATCCCTCCCATCACCATATCCCCCTCCTCCCTAATACCTCTAAGTCCCTCATCTTTGGCAACCCCAGAATCATCCTCCTTCCTACTATCACTATCATTATCACTATCACTCCCACTACTACTAGAACTCGAGGAGCTAGATCCTACCTCCTCTACGTCAACCATATCCTCCTCTCTCTCTGTAGGAGCCTCATGATTTGATCTTTGCACCCTCCTCACAAGCTCAGGGGCATCCTCCTCCATCCCCTCCTAGTCCTCTAGGATCGCTCCTATACCAACCTGAGTAGTTCCACTCACCCTAGGTCCACCTCCTCTAGTCCTAACCCTCTCTCCTCCTCTCCCAAGATTAGGATCATCATTGTCTCCTCTCTCTCCACCTCTCCCTCCACCTCTCCCTCTATTCCTCCC
>MU228094.1:4225192-4263593 GCA_018584345.1 Thuja plicata
GATGGGTGGAGTAACCCATGTGATCTGATTAAAGATTATCTCTTTGAAAATAAATGAATATTTAATTCATTTATGTAATTAAAGTTTTCAACATGTGAGATAATTGAATTCTTTTTGATTTAGAATTTCTTTATTGAATGAAATTAAATGAATTTAATTAGTAAGTTTAAATATTTCAATTTAAACTATAGGAAATTAAAAATTTAATTAATTAATTTATGGTAATTAATCAATTAAGGTTAATTAGTTAAATAAAATTAGTTATTTAATTAATTTTGGGAATTTGATTAGACGACTTGGGGAATGAATTTAGAGGAAAATGGACGTGTCGCAGTGTGTCAAAGATTCTATGATTTTGATCCTGCCCCTACTTAACCCGATGGTAGCAGGTGTATTTATCCCCCTCAATAAATTTGAGCAAAAAATTCATGACATGAGCGTTAATTTGTTGAAATTGCAAATTGATAATCTGGGTAACTGACTGATCTTGAAATTGTTGCATTTTTCCCTTGATATTGACTGTCAGAGTTTCTAGGAACTGGGAAGGAAATTTTGAAGTCCTGGAGGAATTAGGGTCTTTTGGAAATCCCTAAAAGTAGCTAAGAGAGCCCTTCATTTGTCATTTTTCATTCTTGGAGATCTGGAAATCTTGGTGAGTTTTCTCTTTGTTTTCTTTGTTTTTCTTCCTGTTTTCGTGCGATGGCGGGCTTACCTGGAGTCACCCACATTTCTGAATGATTCTGGATGTATCAGAGGCCAGCTGGTGCAAGACATCCTATGAGTGTCCTTGCCTCACTTTTCATTAATGCATTTATTTCTTGCTTTTAAAATTTTTTGTTTTATGTCCATTAGCAAACGTTGCCACAATCATTTGCGGTTTTGCCACAATTATGGTTTTAATGCCACAATTGCTGGCTATGAGACACAATTGATAAGTGGTCCATAATTTCTATCTTGAATTGTGCAATTGCTATTTTATTTCTACATTTGAATGTTATGTTCCACAATCGGTTAAAATTTCTGCAATTGAAGTGTTTTTTACCGCAATTGCCTGCATTTTTTTGCATTTGATTTGTATGCTCTCATTTCTTCTTTTGCTGACTTCTGACACTTGTCTGTTTGATCTGGTACTGATAAATTTCTGATTTTTTCTATGTGCAGTTCATCAGGAGGATTCTATGCTACCGAGAGTCAAGACCGTCAAGACTTGTTTATAGATTCTAGCTGTCTAAGGATGAGAGGTTAGTGCTTAGGGAGTTAGGATTATACTGGGTATGCTATATGCTAGATATTATGACCAACAGAGGTATGATCTCAGCTCTTTTATAGCGATGACATTCTAAGACATGCAATTTCTGGTTACCCACTGGAGAGTGTATTGTAATGTTGGAGGATCTTTACCACATTCTTCAACTTTTGATTTAGGGTGCGCTTGTCAAGTATGTCACCCAACCTGGAATTATAGCTTTGACTAAGTTATCTTGATTTCCCTGTGATTAACTGTGTATGTATGGCCCGTATGATATCCCATGGTCCTGATTTGGAATGGGCCTTGATAGATTGTCTACTTTATTAGGTAGTTTGATATGTGGCATCTTATGCCCTGATCGACGCCAGCGTGGGTTCTCTTTTGGCTTCGGTGCTGTGTTGTAGAGTATGGTCCATGATCATACTATATTTACATGGGGGCCATGCATGTTATCCCACATGCACTTTCATATGTTTTACATGGCTTACCTTAATGTTAATTCACTCAGCTGCGGTGCTACCATTCTTCAGATATGGGTGTGGGAGCACATTGTTGTGTCAACTTGTGGGTACTCATGATCTGCCTCCAGAAAAGCCCTATGTTTTTATGTATGATGGAGCCATTATTCAGACTCACATGGGTCATTTGATGTAGTGGTGTCAGTAGTTAGATATGATGCCATATTTTATTTGGAGACCATATAGAGAGTGCCCCATGTGGGTTGGAGAGGATGTCCATCTCCCATTCTATCATCAGTAGAGATTTTTGATTGGGCGTGTCACACGCCATGTTCACATGATTGATTTCCACAACACTAACAGGGTGTTGCGGTAGTTTGGAGAGCAACATGATGTGTCTGACTCTTATGCTTATTTTGCACATAGATCGAGGGACATGGGGCTATGGGGTGCTATTATTTCACTTGATGCTATGTGGACCGAGTTTGTAGGTTTACTTCTTGTTCCTTGGACATAGAGGTCAACCACTATAGATGCAGGTATATGTTTGCACTATGACTTTTGTAGTGTCATTAATGCTTCTCTTAGGCTATTTGTTTTATGATAATTGTTTCTTTATCTGATGTGGTACTAATATTTGAATTTGATAATTTTTTAGGCACATCTCCATAGTACGATGCCTGGTGGGCACAAAATCATCCTATTTCTCTTACTGATGTTTCATTTCCCATTTCTAGCACTATCATGAGGTGGCATTGATAGTTACAACGGGGTAGGGGTGGGCGAGATGGAGGGAGAGATGAGGGCCAAGGTATAGGGAGAGATGGAGGCTGAGACAAAGGGAGAGATGGGGGCCAAGGTGGGGGTGATGACGGAGATGATCCTGGGCCTGGGGGATATGGGAGGAGGGTGAGGAATAGGGGAGGTCAAAGGATTGGGGGTCTGACAGGGCTGAGTGTTGTCCTTCAAGAGGATGAGGTGTTGGAGGAGGATGCGCCTCAGTTGGTTAGGAGGGTGAGGCCATGAATAGGTGTTTTTCTATAGTTGAGGGTGGAGGAGAGAGTGGCACAAGAGCCAGAGATGGAGGACATGGATGTAGAGGTGGACGTAAGCAACACAGGCTCAGAGAGTGATAGTGGAAACACTAGTAGTAGTACCAGTGGGAATGAGAGTAGTGATGATTTTCAAACTGTGCGAGATAATGGAGAGCAGGGCCTGGGTAGTAGAGAAATGGAGGTTTTGATAGATGTGGCTATGGGGGGTATGGATGAGGATCCCTTAGAGTTAGAGAAACTTACTCAGTAGGTACAAGACTTGCAGGCTAGACTGGTAGCTTATGCTGCACGAGCCACTACATTGGAGAGTAGGGTTACTATAGTAGAGCAGAGGAAGAGACAGGCTCAAACAGAGGTGAGAGCCTATCTCAAAAATGTATAGGATTTATCATTGAGAGATTCTTATGATCAACTTTGGAGATCTGGTCGGGAGGCTGGTAGAGAGATTGAGTACTGGTGCCGTCACTATGAGGTGGTTGTTCCTGCAGCCCAGCGGGTTCCTAGTTTCACTACTTCTCAGCAATTGAGAATAGTAGAGAGGTCTCAAAGAAGTGGTTTTTGTGCTCTTGGTCCATCATAGAGGGGTGCCCTTGATATGCCTCCCTATCATCCACCTGGCTGCAAGGGTGGGGGTAGTATATGCTGATTTGATTATATTTGTTATACTCTGATTCACCATTTTTGTATCCATGTAGCATTGATGTATATGATATTGTATTGATCATTGTATCTTGGCACACTGATATTTAATTGATATATATGTTGATCACTTTCTTTTGTTCAGACTTGTGACCGTTCATTGTACTTAGATATTTTGATTTATATGAGATGCAACTATTGATTTACTTGCTATATATATGGTTCTCCATGATTGTGTTTAAATGTTGAAATGCTTATGCAATGTGATTCTATTATGCAGTCTCTTAGATGGATGATTTACTTTTCCTATGATACTAACATGTGTATGCAGGATGGTGGAAATGAATTGTGTGTTTATATGAGATGCTAATGGATGCATGTGAATTATGATTTACCATATATGCAATTGCTATTTTTTTCATTTTGTGGATGCACTTAAATAGAATGGATGCAATCTATTATGCACAAATATCTGAGTAATGCATGTGTTAGTTAGAAGATAGTTAGTGGAAATGTGTTCTCTAGGATTTGATTTGATAGATAAGGAATGATAGAAAGGATTTTTGAGTTTTTTTATAGATATGAATTGATAGAATGGATGAGTGACCCAAGTCACTGTCACGTTTCCAATTTTTGTCATCATTACATCTTTTTATGAAATTCTAAAGAGTGTCCAATGCATCCGGATCACATACTATCTAGATACCGCCACAACCTCTTGCTAACCAGAAGGAGTAGAGAGATTGAATAGAAAGAGAACTTAGTGCACCCAAATATTGATCATCTAGGTTTAGCTATGTTCCCTATTTGAAAAGAAAGAGAGCCAAAAGCACCCAGATATTGACCATATGGATACCACTTTTCCCTCTAAATAAATGAAACAAAAGAAAAAAGAAAACCAAGATAGAAATCTAGCACACCCAGAGTCCATCTGGATAGCACCGTGAGCTCTTGATTTTGAAAATAAAAATAAAAAAACCAAGATAGAATTCCAATGCAACCAGAGTCCATCTGGATAGAACTATGAACTCTTGATTTTAAGAAGAAAGCCCATAAAAATTGAGATAGAAGTCCAATGCACCTAGAGCCCATCTAGATACCTCTATGATTTTATTGGTAAATAAACAAGTATATAACAGAGAAGGAATGTCCAATTATTTCCTAGGGTTAAGCTCAGATCATGGAATTGTGTGGCTGCCAGATAAGTGACAACACCTACCGCATTTATCCTAAATCATCATGGCCCTAAAATTGAAGTGAACATTCAACATCAAAAATCAAATAAAATAAGCCATGATCCATCATAGCTACTCTCCTCACTTGGTGGATCCTAGAGTAGTGTAAATACATAACCATGAAATATAGATTGACATCTGACTAACTGATTGACCTAGTCAACATTTTTGATTGTTCCTTGATTCAGTTTGGTTCTCTTGATTGGCTCGACTCTCTTGATAAGCTTGATTGGCTTGATTGTTTTGATTGTGTCTGGTTTTTGTAATAGATGACTCATATAAGACTGACCTATCTATTTTTTGAGCGTATCCATCACTGTGTAAGATGATTGATATGATTGATTGATTGATTTTGATCATTTTTGGTGGTTGATCAAGCTGTGTCAGATGGGACCAATGCTGATTTGCAAAGCTCATAGTTGTGACATTTAATAGATGGCTTGGTCACCACTTTGCATCCTGATAGATTTGAGAGATTGATAAAGCTGTGTTAGATGGGCCCAATGCTAATTCACAAAGCTCATGGTTTTGAAATTGATTGACTTGGTGTGATCACCCTTTGATTTGTTGATAAGCGAGTTGATTTTATTTCTTGGGATTTTGCAAAAAAAAAATTTGATTGTTTTTATGAAGATTGATTTTTTTAGGACATTTTGATCTTTTTAGGATTTTGATGAGTTTTCTCAGTTTTAGGGATTTTTTTCAAGACATTTAGAATCGCCCCTAGTCTAGTGGACCAGTACTAACCATGGATAAGTGTTTGTGCTCAAAGGGGATTGTGCTTCTGGATATAGCTTGGGTACTCAGTCTTGCAAGTGAAGTTTTCTCAACCTTTTGATCTTGGGGTTCATTGACGGTGAAGGTGGATTTGGAGACTTGGTACCTATTTGCTAGGTTTTCATTGAGAGAGTGATTTCATTTCTCTCTTTTTTTTTTCTTTTTTTTTCTTTTTTTGTTGTTGCCAAGGTGCCTGTTTGCCAGGTTTTCACTAGGGTAACCTTTTGTATTTTTTGATTTTTTGGGTATTTTCTGGATATGTAGATAGCTGCCTTAACCATTGAGACCTCAAGTGTAGAAAATCTTGAGGTGAATGTTTTTTATGTATCCCAGGATCTGATCTCCTTCTAGTGTTTCCAGTTGGTATGCCTCATTTTGGGTAGAGTTGATAATGGCATATGGTCCTAGCTAGTTAGGCTCAAAAATTCCTGGTTTCACTTGTTCTTCTTGGTTGTTTTGATTTTCCATGAGGAGGAGGTCTCCTACCTCAAAGGTTCACAGCCTCACTTTCTTATGATAGTTCCTTCTAAGGAGATTCTAATATCCTTGTAAGTGGTTGAATGCATTTTGTCTTCTTTTGTCTAGTAGTTCCAGTTCATTGAGCCTTGCTACTCTGTAATCTTCATCTGAAATTAGGTTATTCAATGATATCCTTAGGGATGGGATTTCCACTTTGAGGGATAGGTCCACCTCTTTTCCATATACTAAGGAGAAATAAGTAGCTCCTATAGGTGTTCTCACACTAGTTCTATATGCCCATACTGTAGGACTAAGCTATAAATGCCAGTCTTGCCCTGATTTGTTAACTGTTTTCTTCAAGATTTTCAAAATGGTCTTGTTTGTTTCTTCAGCCTGGCCATTCCCTTGAGGATAATAGAATGAAGAGAACCCTTTTTTGATTTGGAAATGTTCACATAGCTCTTCAACATCTTTATTGGAAAGGTGTACTATGATCTATCAGGATGGTTTGAGGAATTCCACACCGACAGATGATATGGTTGAGTATGAACATTAAGATCTGCTTTCCAGTTATGTAAGTGAGGGGAATTGCTTCCACCCACTTAGTGAAGTAATCTATTGCTACTATAATGTATTTATGTCCATTAGCTAAAGATGGTGTAATCTTTCCTACTAGGTCAAATCCCCACATAGAAAATGGTAATGGTGAAGTGATAGGATTTAGTTCTTGGGCTGGTGCATGGATGAGGTCTCCATGAATCTGACATTGCCTACACCTTTATACATACTTGTTTGTTTCTGTCTCTACTATTGGCTAGTAGTATCCCATTTGGATAATATTTTTAGCTAAGTTGTTGCCACCTTCGTGGGTTCCACAAATTCTATCATGTACCTCATACATAACTCTCTGGGTTTCCGTGGAAGTGAGACATCGTAATAGCATTCCGTCTAGACTTTGTCTATATAGAGTAGTTGTAAGAATGGTGTACCTAGAGGCTTGGTAGATGAGGGAATTTTTATGGTTCATAGACAATTCAGGAGGTAAGACACTAGTTTGGAGGTAATTCTACACGTCATGGTACCATGGGGTTTTAGGACCAACAAGGACACACACTGATTCTATGATTGGTGCATGATGTCATGGCATCATGAGTTTCTCCACTAGAAATTGGAATCTGGTTTCATTGCCTGGCATATCGATCAGTGATGCTATGGTAGCCATTGCATCTGCACTCTTATTTTGATTCCTTGGTATTTGCTCAAAAAATATGTATTGGAACTTAGTGCACAACATGTCCATCTGTTCTTTGTATGGTATTAGCTTCTCATCTTTTGTCATATAGTCATTGTTAACTTGGCTAATGAACAACTATGAATCTCCGTAGACCTTAAGGTTATTGACTTTCCATTTAATTTATATCTTTACTCTAATGATGAGAGCTTCATATTTGTCTATGTTGTTGGTGCACAGGAAGTTGAGTCTGAAATATTTGAGTATTGCATCATTGTTTGGAGTGGCAAGTACTATCCCTGTTTGTGCATCATGGTTCATGCATGACCCATCAAAGTATAGTTTCCATATCTCTATAGCTGTTGTAGTGTAAGAGTAGACT
Organism: Thuja plicata; assembly: GCA_018584345.1. NCBI lineage: Eukaryota > Viridiplantae > Streptophyta > Pinopsida > Cupressales > Cupressaceae > Thuja > Thuja plicata. The sequence goes on from MU228094.1 coordinate 4,232,678, forward strand.
CATCTAGAAAGTTAGATAGGATAGGCTGATGATCCTGAATAGGTGCCTTTGCTAATTGATCCATAATCACTTTCCCTTTGATGGCTTTTCTATCTACATACTCAATGTCAAACTCGCTTAAGATCATTACCCACTTTGCAAGTCATCCAGTGAGTGATGCTTTTCTTAGTAGATAATTTAGAGGATCAGTGTGTGCTATGAGCTTAGTTTGATGGCTCAACATGTAATTCCTTAGCTTTTTTGAAGCAAAGACCACCACTAAGCATGACTTCTCAATTGGCATATAGTTGAGTTCATATCCTACCAATGTTCGACTAAGATAGCAGATGACTCTCTCCTTACCTTGGTCATCATGTTGTGCTAGGAGAACTCCTAAGGCTATTTTAGTTTTTGATATGTATAGAAATAGTGGCCGGCCTTGAACTGGTGGCACCAATATGGAAGATTTGAGTAGATAGTCTTTGGATATTTGGAACTCTTCTTCGCACTATTCTGTCCACATAAACTTTACATCCTTGTGTAGTAGATGCTGAAATGGGTGGCACTTGTCTTCTAGTTGAGATATGAATCACCTAATTGATTGAAGACTTCCTTGTAAACCCCTTAGTTTCCTTAGGTTAGTTTGTGGAAGCATGTCCAATATTGCTTTGAATTTTGCTGGATCAACCTCTATGCCTCGATGGGACACAAGGAATTCCAAGAGCTTCCCTGCTGTGACCTAGAATGCACATTTCTTTGGATTTAAATGGACCTTGTATTCCTGCATTCTGTCAAATATGGGTCCTAGAACTTGTAGATGATCTTTTCTAAGTGTTTACTTTGCAAGTATATCATCAACATAGTCCTCCATTATTTTTTGGATGAGATCATGGAAGATGGTTGTCATGGCCCTTTGATACATTGCTCCCACATTTTTTAGACCAAATGACATAACATGCCAACAATAACTACCCCAAGGACATGTGAAAGCCATTTTATGTTGGTCCTCTAGTGTAATCCTTATCTGATTATACCCTAAAAATCCATCTGTGAGTGATAGCATTTGATGTCCTGCTATTAGATCTACTATCATATTAATGTTAGGAAAAGGAAAGTCATCCTTGGGACAAGCTTTGTGAAGATCTCTAAAGTATATGCAAATTTGAATTTGATAGCTGGGCTTTGTAACTAGTATCAGATTGGATATCCAGTCTGTGTATGGGATTGGTCTTATGAACTTAGCATCTAGAAGATTTTTCAATTCTGCCTTGAATAGTAATACAACATGGGGATGCATCTTTCTCAACTTCTGTTTGACGCATTTGGCATTGGGTAGCAATGAGAGATGATGTAGCACAAGCTTTGGATCTAATCCTGACATGTCAGAGTAGGAACATGCAAAATTGATCTTCCTTTCTTTGAAGAAACTGATCAACTTTTCTCTCTCCTCTGGGGTGAGTGATTTTACTAAGTAGATGTTTTATGGGTTCTTTTCATCACCCAAGTTGACTTCTTCCATTTCTTTTGCTAATAATGTTTTCTTTTCCTCTATCAAGGGGAGGAGTTCCTTCTTTCCATCTTCTAGCACCTCAGAGAGGTTTTCACTAGAATATATGTCTTGTTTTTTCTTTTTATCATTTTTTGTGCCAATAAGCACCTTTCAATTTTCACTTAATGATTATTTTTTCTTTTTCAATCATTTTTGATGACTAGAAAGAGGAGCTTCCTCCCCAAAGTATACTGATCTGTTGAGGTCAATGGTGAAACCTGCTTTATGGTATCCTAATGGCATTCCCTCTCTAAGTCTCATGAAATCTGTGATAGCCTCATCATTCTCAAAGATATCCATATAAGGCGGTCCTTGTTGATTCCACTCTATTAGTTCTGGGTGTACAAGACATAGGCCCTCATGTTGGGTTGACTCTGTTTGGTTGAAGGGGACTACAGAGATATTTTTGACAAACCTAGACTGTGATGTGGACACAACACCTATTGAATTACTATTGATATGTTTATTGATACAGGGTTCATCATTTATGGTTAATTGGTCAAACAAGTCATCAAGGTGTATGGCGGTGGCTGACTGAGGGGAATATTCTAGGATTGAAGGTTTGGAGTCGTGAAGGGGTCTCCACTCGTACTTGTGGGAGTTAGTTTTTCTAGAATGTTCATCGGATGAATCACTTCCCTCATTATCATCAATTTATTTGTTGAGGTTTAGTTGGGATTGAGAGGTTCCCACTTCAACAGGTAGCAACTATTGTAGTATTCTTATCAAGATGTGTTTTAGGTTTTTCCCCTAGTGTAAATCTTCTATTTGTTCTTGATCAACTTGTATGTCTTGGGTGATAGGATTGGTTCTTTATTGCCCATAGCCTAACCCTCTCTTGTTTCTTTGGGTTGGCGGGAGAGACAATTCCATTAAGCCTTTTTGTCTTGCTCCCAGACCAGTTGTACCATCATACCCAAATTTTTGCAGCATTGTATAGCCACTTCCATAGTTTGATATGGGTAGGGGTTGTTGAAGTGTCTCTTGTGGGTCTTGGTATAACCATGTATTTATATCTTGATCAAATGGGTTCTCTTCTGCAATGTCTCACCATTTGACAAAGGTTGTGGGTGGACACCTGAATAGAATAGGTTATGGGGTTTCTATTGTAATAATCATTTGTGGCATGCCATATGTTCTTGGGCTCTGAGGCATGTTTATGATGGTGAAAGATTCCTCATAGCTGTATTCACCACATCCCTTGTCAGTAATGGATATTTTTCTTCTTTTCTTAGGATATCTTTGGAAATTGAGTTTGATGTTGATGGGATACTTGCTTCTTGGTTCAAGGGAACCTGATTGTCAGTGCTAGTTTGGACTGCATTATAGTATTGGAAAGGATTAAGATCTCCCTCAATGACGATTTCTTCTCCTTGGTGTGGGAACTTGATGCACTTATGGTATGTTGAAGGTACAAATTACATCTCATGTATCCATGGTCTCCCTAGTAACATGTTGTATCCCAACTCAAGATCTAGGATCTGGAAAGGAGTGTTCTTGACAACTTGACCAATCCGGATAGGTAGAATGATAATACCTTTAGAGGATCTTTCCTCTTCATCATAAGCTTTGATATTGATCCTCCTTGTTACATCAATATTGGAATTTGAGTAGCCTAATTTCTTGATTAACTTTAAAGTACAAATGTTTAATCCCACCCCACCATCAACAAGAAATCTATGGATTACACTTTTATGGACTTGGACAAGCAAGTGCAAGGGATCATTATGCAAGGGTTTGTGTGGCGACATGTCATGATTTGTGAATGTTGCATATTTTTTGGTTGCTATATGGTTAACCATCGTTTGGAAGCTCTTAAGGGTTATGTCCCTTGGGACAACTACTTTCTGAAGGGCTTGGCCAAGTTCTTGGTTATGCTGCAAAGATATGCGCAAGAGGTCAAACATGGAGATTTGGGTAGGCATGTGCTTTAGCTGATCCACTAGACTTGTTTGTGGATCTAAGGTTGCTTAAGGGTTGGATGGTATAGCAGACGAGGAAGGTGCTCCTTGCAAGACAACTCTTGTACTATGGGTGGTTACAACACATTTGTTACCTTGGTCTCTGATAGTGATCGTAGCCACATGGCTATCTGAAGGATTTAGGCAATTGATAGTGTTATCACTATTGGTATAAGTGTAGTTGACCTATTTTGACTATCCACCAGACCCAAAGGTTTTCCCTTTATTGTGATCATGAAATGTGTCATTGAATATCATATGATCAGTTGTTCCTTTTGTTTATGTATTTGTCACATTGATGACCCCTATGTCAATCATGTCTTGGATAGCGTGTTTCTATAGGTAATAGTTGGGTGATTTATGTCCCTTTACCTGATGAAACTCACAAAAATCATTGTCATTGTACCACCTTGGTTTGATTGCACCGTGTTCATATTCCCTAATTTCCAGGAGTGTGATATTGTTAGATTGTATTAGCTTTTGTAAAGATGATTCTATTGATTCTCCTAATGGTGTGAAGTCTCATTGTTGGAATTGAAACCATGGTTTGCATTGAGCCTATTGTTGAGTGTTTGACACAATGGCCCCTTAGACACGGGGAGGTTGGGTTTGAGTGTATGCTTGTGGATTGGGCACCGTAGGTTATTGGTTGGCCATAGGTGCACCTTGCAGTGACACTTTGGGTTGTGTGTAGTTGACTATTTTTACATAAATGACACCATCACCAGTGACATTTTTGTTTTTATTCCACCACTTATCTTTGTTCATTGTAGTCTTGTTTGTATTCATTTGGGTGGAATTTTCAAGGACACCTTGTTTGACTAATTTTTGCTCACAGCGAACTCCTTGTTCGATCAGTTATGTAAAGTTCAGAGCTAACTGCAATTCTATTTTGAATGACATGTCTAGAATCAGATTGTTAATGAACATGACTATTAGGTCTTGCTCGGGTACATCATACATTATTCTATTTGCAATATTCCTCCATCTTTGTAGTATTTTCACAAAAGACTCTCCATATTTTTGTTTGATATCACAAAGGTCCTTGATGCTGACCTTGCGCTCGATGTTATGATGGAAGTGAGTGATGAAAATTTCAGCGAACTTACCCCAAGATAGAATTCCATGAGGTAGATGTGAGAACCATTCCATTTCTGGTCTGGATAGGCTTTGTGGGAATAGTCACATTAAGTATGTCTCATCATGTGCAACTTTGACGCAACTAGCAAATAATTCTAGGATATGCTCAATAGGGTTGGTATTGTCCCTATATTTGTCAAATTTTGGTACTAAGAAGTGAGTTGGGAATGGAGACATGTGAAGAGAGTGATCAAAGGGGTATGGTTATAAATCCTCTATGGTGTAGGATTTAGTTTGCCCTTGATTTTGCATATCCATCATTTGGGTTTGAAGTTTCTTCACTTGTTGGATCAGCATGTCTTATTGAGACTGAGGATGATGTGTGACATTGTACCTCTATGCTATAGTAGGTATGAGGATGCACCTTTGTGTCCCTTGAGTAGGAACATATGACCTCATCCTTGGGACTTGATATTGATTTCCCAACACATGATTTTGAAATAGGGGCACGTGAGTGGCCCAAGTTGGTTTTGCTGTGTTTGTTGTTGGGGTTGGGGATGTTGTTGTTGCTGAATCTAGGGCTGATATTGTTGGAGTTGAGGTTGTTGTTGAAGCTAGGGTTGCTATTGCTGGGGTTGAGGTTGTTGTTGCTAAAGCTTGGGTTACTGCTCTTGGGGTTGAGGTTGAAGCTAGGGTTGATGCTAATGGGGTTGAAGTTGTTGCTACTGAAGCTGGTGTTACTGCTTCTGAGGTTGGGGTTATTTCTACTAAAGTTAGGCATTCTGCTACTAGGGTTGAGGTTTTTTTTAGGTGAGAAAAGGCATAACCTTGGGTGGGAATTGACTGAAAGTCAGACTTGCAGTGATGGATCCCTGTGGGAATGATGTGTTCACCCCAAGGCTAGTAGGGATTGAGTGCAGTAGAGAAATGGTGGAAAAATGGTTACTGCTTGTTGGGGGGATAGAAGGCATAGCATGAGAGCTTGATTGGCTAGGCCATAAGGTTGAAGGTGGAGGCATACTAGTGACCATGGGTGCACTTAGTTGGGATCTTGTCATGCTTTGTGTAGAAGATGTTCTTGCTTGGTTTTGTGTGGTTGGTTTCATTAGGTATCATCTATGCCAATGTTGGTGTTGCCAAGGGTGGGAAGATTTGAGAAACCACAGGTAGTATTTGAGAGGGATGAGTAGTGTTTTGACCCGCAAGAGAGTTTTCGGGCCATATAGTTGACACATTGAATTTAGTGGGTAGTTTGACTCCCTTCTTTATTAGCATGACTAAGAAACATTCAGGGTTCCTCTCTACAATAATGTCAACTACTTGTGCAGAATAGGCATCTTTCTCTATATCTTTGAGCTCCTCTTCTGTGACATTTTGGAACAAAGCTGACCCACAGAGATTCTCAATGAATAGAGCATAACTGGTATTTGTGAAAGGATCATCCTCTCGCTCTATTTCCCAAGAGGGGAATCTATTGATATATGACTCATCAGGCTACGTTCTAGCCTTAGACCTTGTGTAAGGCCCTTTATGAGGTGTTTGAGACATAGTGTGGTCCAGATTTTGTGACTAAAATTAGTGATATAAAAAGAACAAAAAAGGATAACCTTTCTAGGAAAGTCCAAGTTATGTTTAGGAAAAGGGTAATTCTAAGGACAGATGTTGATTTATCTTGATCTCAATGTTTTTGATGATGTATGAATAAAATTTGTCAACCTTTTCCTGGGAAAAAGTCATTGATAGAGATAATAATGATGTTGAGATGATGGGATCAAGATATTTCAAGTCTAAACTTTCGAACTAACAATGTTTGCACAATAATCATGCTTTTCAAAGAAGGGATGATCTTTAATGTTTAGAGATTCACATAATGTTCTTCACATTTTTCTAGGATAGAAAGTGGTCTTCGACACAAAATGGAGAGTATTTACAAGGTTTTAGGTCAGAATAGGTGTAAAAGGTCTCTGGTCAATTTCGGAAAAAATCCACTGATTGTGGTGAAGTGACTGGTCGATTGTGGTAATATATCATTGATTGTGGTAATAAATAGGTCAATTATGGAAATAACAAGTATTATTTTAGAAAAATTCCATCAATTGTGGCACAATGCGGGAAATTACGGTAAAGGGGAAACAATCTCAAAAAGACTCAAAATATAGGTCTCACTGTTTGACAATTTTCTTGATTTTCTGGAACAAAGTTTCTGATTTGCAAGACAGTTTGATGTTGACAACCCTAGACTTTAACACGTTTGACTTGTTTTGGCAGTTTGGATGTTTGTTTTTCATTTTTGGTAACTGATCAAAGAACAAGCACATTAGACTATGTGTTTTGAAGAATGAAAAGTGAAAATGTGTATGTTCTACAAATTTTTCAAGTTTGCAATGTTATCACGAGGTCTCAACAATGAATAGTCACATTAATCTAGGTCAATGGTTTCAAAATACAATATTATAGGCCCAATGCTTGAATGTTCATTAGCTCACACAACAATTGTCACACTACAAGGACACAAAGGTCCATGATGTAGGCACACGTGTTTTTGCCATTACTAGGTATGTTTTCCGTGGAGTGAAAATCTCTTTCACTACACAAATACCTTGGAACACATATGTTGGGAATCTTGGTGGGAAATTTTGCAAACCCTTGCACTATAATAAGGTATCTTTTTGGAGGTAGATCAGGTTGGCCTCTATTTTAACAAGGTTTTATTAAGGGTCTGTGACGTCTATCCAATCAATTTGTATGTGTGTAACTCACTTAAGAGCCTAGTTGACCACACTAGCTCCTTAGTGATATTCACCCAATCCAGACTATCATCAACACACCTCACCCAAGCTTGGCTAGATAAGACAAAACTTTGGTTCATGTCTTGTTTATATACTGATCAGAAGGATTACCGGTTTAAGGTTGTTCTCCGAGGAAGAAGCACATTCCCCAGCTATGCCTTTATAAAAAGTATAAAGGCGTTTAATCTAACAGATTGTGCAAGTGCACCCAAAAATCAAGACACAAGGTTAATCACTTATACCCCAAAATGAAATGTGAACTAAGCTAAACCACCATACAAGCATAAGTGTTCAGTTTTAAGCCCAAAAGTAGGTGTTGATTGCTTGTTCAGTTTTAATGCACCAAATTGAGAGATTTTTTGCCTTTGTTCAATTTTAATCCTTACGTCAATTTTAAGAACCAAATTACAAAGTGTGAGGTATGAGATGTTTGACAAGCACCATTCTTTTTAAGCACCAAAGTATGAGTGAATTATTTTTATGTTGTATTGTTAGCTTGTCTTATCGATTCAAACCTGTCAAAGAAAGTGTTTAGTATCTCAAGAAATGAAAGCTTTTCAATCCAAAACAACATAATATACAAAAACTTCAGGATTGTTGAGATTTCTGAGATTAATGGTCACTTTATACTTACTTTCAAATCTCTTGATTGAATCAAGGTACCTTGTGTATGCTTCGCTTTGATCCTCAGCTGTGATTGCGAGAATAGACCTTTGTTGCGATCGATAGTTGATGGTTCTCCTTATTGCAGCTCTTAATGATCTAGCACCTAGTATGTGTTTGATTACCTTCTTTGTCATTCAACATCAGTCAACCCTGCATAGAAACCAAGGAAAATATCCAGAAATGTGCTTTTTTTGGTCAATTGTGGCACTATTTTCTTAATTACAGCAATACCCTATCAATTGTGGAAAAAAACTATGGTCTATGGAAAAATGTTTGCATTTGCAGCACAAATCAGTCAATTGTAGTAAAAAACATGCAATTGTAGTAGAGAACAAGCAAATGTGGTAGAGCATAGGAAATTGTAGTGAAACCTAAGTGATTGTGGCACAATGCTAGAAGAAAAAAAATAGAAGATGACATAATAGCAATGTGAAATCCTACAATCAATAGCGGTATTAAACCAGTCAATTGTGGAAAAATACCAGCAATTGCAAAATTACACAGATATCAAGAAAATGATGGAAAATGATGTCTACAACCGTACGACCAAGGCTAAAGGATTCTATCTATTGTCTGCAAGATATATTCAGGCTATTTGCTTCATGTTGGGTTCACCAAAATGTATGCCTCTTTCGGATTCATGGTTCCCAAGCTTTCCAATGATGAGGGTTAGTAGCACCGGTTTGCAATGGGGAAATCAATACAAAAAATACTAATAATGAATACTTAAACATAACCAATAAAATATACAAGGAAAGAAAGGAAAACAAATGAATGTAAACCCCAAAGTTCTTGAAGCTTCTATTGTCTCTCTCTACTCCTTCCGAAATGCTATTTTTGATGCTTAGTATTGGTGTGGGTAGCGTCTATGACTATGGAGCGTCGAGAATTTTATACTTGAAATGTGTGTGTGATCGCAAGATGGCTTGAATGCTAGAACCAAACTGACAGAGTAATGGTGCATGAGAGCTTGAAATCCTGGATCTATGATTGCAAGAACGCTTGATGCTTGAACCAGTCTGACAAAGTAATGACACACGTAAGCTTGAAATCCTGGACCCTACAAATGGGTATGAAGGGTTTGTTATAAAATAATTGGGGATGATATGAATGGTTGAGATCAATCCCAGAGATAGGGAGATGAATGGTTGAGATTAAAAGGAACTGGAGAAGCCATCAGTAAAATCCACCTCTTCAACTAGGAGAGAGGAGATATAGTTTGGTTGTCTGAAGAGCTAATTGTGAGTTACCTTTTAGAACTGCAGAGGTGGGTGGAGTTACCCATGTGAACTAGAGAGATAGGTGGGGTTACCCATGTGAACTGGAGAGATGGGTGGAGTAACCCATGTGATCTGATTAAAGATTATCTCTTTGAAAATAAATGAATATTTAATTCATTTATGTAATTAAAGTTTTCAACATGTGAGATAATTGAACTCTTTTTGATTTAGAATTGCTTTATTGAATGAAATTAAATTAATTTAATTGGAAGAATTTAATTAGTAAGTTTAAATATTTCAATTTAAACTATAGGAAATTGAATTTAATTAACTAATTAATGGTAATTAATCAATTAAGGATAATTAATTAAATAAAATTAATTATTTAATTAATTTTGGGAATTTTATTAGATGATTTGGGGAATGAATTTAGAGGAAAATAGATGATTAATGAATGATTAATAAACCATTAATTAATAAATGAAAATTAGTGGTTTTAATGTAAAGTCGCAAGCCTGTCCATTTTAGGCTGTCTACACATACATTTGCCTAATTATCTCCAAGACCTTGTATGGAACTATTTTAGATAAAGCATAAGTGCACCCTTCAAAGCCAAAGACCCTTATCAGTGTGTGATCTTTTATACAATACCAATGCCCCTAATTTTGGTCAATGACACATTGGTTATCAAATTATTTTGGTCTAAGGAACTTTTTAATCTCATAAAAAGTGAATAATCACGTGAGTGTCCCAATAACTTATACAGTGGATTTACAAAGCAATGCTCAAAGTAGATATATTGCCAGTTAATATATCTTGAGTACCAGATTGGTAACCACAATTGGAATGGTTTCATGAAACCCATCTTATCATATACATGATCTAGTAGTTCCCTTCCCCATAGCCCAATCATATCACCCACATATAGTAACATATGCATCAAAAAAGAGTAATGTTTAAAATATAAAATATATTTGAATAGAGTCTCCTTTTATCTTTTCCAGGCTATGGTTGAGTTGGTCTGTAATAAATGCAACATAGTCCAATTATCTGGGGTCTTTTAACTATCTACCAATGACTAGTACCATTGATGCTATATCCATAAGAGGGGGAGCATTAATTACCAAAAAATACCCTATGGTATAATAGGTATATTTGATATGTGGTCTGAACAAATTGGCATCAAATGGAGGCTTATCATTATTTCCAAACACCTCTATAGCTCCCTCATTCCTCTTCCTATGAAATGACAGTCTCAATTATTTATATGTACTCTCAAGAGTGAAATATTCTTCTTGAAATTTATTCATATCTATATAGCTCTCATAACCCCATTCTAAACCAAAGAATTCTTCAATTTAATATTTTATTACTGGTAGTGTAGACATCCAAAAATATTAATATTAAATTCTCTTTTATCCATCTAACTATTTAATTAAAATTAATTAAATAGTTTCATCTATGGTATTTATATATTTTATAAATACTATCCTAATGTATTTTTTTTAAATACATTTCCCTCAAAAATCCCCCTTTTAATAAATTCATATTTATTAAATCCCCCATAAAGCTAAAATTCCTCTAAACTTGATTTAAATAAAAATACTTTATTTAAATCACTTTTCCCTTTTCAAATGCCACCTCTTGCTAATAAATCCCCTAACCTTGATTAAAAGGTAATTTACCTCTAATCATGTGCACCATCCCCTTTGAATTTTCCAAGCTAACCCTCAATCTTAGCCACTCATCTCCCTTCCACCTCTTAATCTCAATCGTCCATTTCCTTTTTAATTCTATAAAAGAGGCCTTCCTCTCTTGCATTCCATCACTCACTCATATTTCTATTGTTATTATGCTAGAATTGCTTTAGAGCTCTCATTTCTAGTTTATTTGTTTTCAAGATTAAATCACATAGATGTTACATGCTAGGATCATTTGGCAAAATCAATCTTAGTTTCCTTCTTGTTTTGCATTTCAAGTTCATAGTAGCTTAATTATTTGAGGAGTTTTAGACTAGTTTCCCCATACTAGTTCTTGAACCCTTCTCTCATCCACCATTGTTGCATTTTAAATCAATCTTAAGCATTTTCACTTGGGGAAGTCTTGATATTGTGTTTAAGAGAGAACATTCACACCTCCATAAGAGAGAAATTCAAACAAGCCTCTTGGGTGCACCTTGTTTTAGCTCTATCTGATGATATGAGGATAATTTGTGTTTCCATGCTTTCTTTCTATCTTATTTGAAATTTGGATTCTAACCCACTAATGATTTCATATTTTTGTGAGTGATTGGAGGTTGATATTTTCCTTGTATACATTCTGGCATGTGTGGTGGGACCCACATCCCTTTAGCATTCTATTCTCCCTCTCCTTGTCTTTCATTTCTGTCAGATTTTGTGGATCAGCGTCTGCGTGTTACACAAAGGCGTCTACGCAAACGCCGGTTCACCCTGAACCACCATTTGATGTCTATGCTTCAGGAACCAACGTCTTTGATATAGACTATTTTGCTAGGATTTTTGCAAACCTAACCTTTCATTTATCAAGTTTTATTCTATTTCTTGCTGCTTTTTGGTATTTTAACATTCTATTTTTTAGTAGAAGTCAATTTTACAAGTAGTTATAATGTCAAAATTTCATTAAAAGGAACAAATATTGATAAATCATTAAAGAATCTTAGTTTTTAGGGTTTGAGAAATCTTAGCATAGGTTTTTCTGATCAATTTGAGGACTAAGAGAGAGATTAACAAATTTTTTACTGTGTTTGCTATGTTTTTTTGGCTTTGCAGGTACAATGGTGTCTGTACAAACATTGGTTCTCCTTTTGGTGTCTATGTAAACATTGGTTCAGACCAGCCACCAATCGGCATCTATGCTTAATATACTAGCATCTCCGCTGGTATTACATTTTATGTTTTTTCTAGTATATTCTTTGTACTCTATCATTTTTGGTAAAAATACAGAATCAACATCTGTGCCCTGAATCAGTGTTTGTGTTCTATCAGATTTTAATTTATCATTTGCTAACAAATTTTTGAGTGGTTTTGTGCTTATATTTCTTTCCAAAGGCTAATTTTATAAAACTACTAAATAGTTGTGTTGCAGCACCGCTTGTCAAAGACACAAATTCAAAAGGTTAGTCACATTTGTCTTGCAGGTTGCCTTATTCTAAATTGACCAAACAATTGTGCTTGTTAGCATTTTCTTTGATTTATTAGGCACATAGAATAACTAGAGGGATCTTTTTTGTCTAATCCAAAACAAGTGCTAGGGGAGTATGCTCTCTTCCCTTTTGGGAAGATAAAAAACCTAGACACATTTGCTTTGTATTTGTAATATATAAAATAATGTGTTTAAAGATGTTACATTTGAAATAGATGTGTTTATTGAAATGTATGAAATAAATTTAATGTGTGTTATAAGAATGGTGAAGAAGGTAAGATAGTCCTCTCAATCCCAAATTCCATAAAGGGGAGATCCAAATTGATTAACCCTAAAGAAAGGATCAATGCATAAATGAATCAACCTATTAAGGATAGGGATAAAGAGAAAAACCCTAACTCCTATTTTATAGAAGAGAGTGTGTGATAGGTTTAGATAGCTTAAGAAATTTAATTGAATTGAATATGAGAAAATTACTAACCTTGAAATGTTGCAAATCTAAAGAATGCTATTTTCTGATCCTTGTGTTGAGTTTCTGGAAAATTTGAGACTGGATCTGGAATAGAAACTTAGACACGAACAAAACCTAGAAATATTTTTCTATTCTAACACAGTCCTAATTTTTACCCTCAAGTAAATGTCACCATTTACCTAGAATTTCTAATTCCAACCTAGGGTAGAATCAACCTAAAAAGTCTCAGACTGAAATTCTATTTTTAGATCCTGAAAGTTTTCCAAAAAGTGTATCTGAATTTGCACTCTGATCTGCTATTCTGAACCTATATCTGCAAGAAAAATGGTTTTTTTGTTAGGGGAAGGGGTTTTCCTTGGTCAAACCCTAGTTTTGGAATTAACCCTAAAGTATAATTGAAATTGCATAAGTAAAAACAAAGTAAATGCACAAATTCACCTTGCTTGTAGAAGTCCTTGTGGCGGATTCGAATCCGTGAATCCACAAGTATGTATGCACCAAAAAGGATGTAGAATGTAGAATGTATAATGTAGGATGTTTCCAATCAATTTCTTGTAAATATTCAACGCCAATCTTGAATGGGTTCTTGAATTGGAAGAGGCTTGGAGGAATGTAGATGGAGAAATCTTCAACAAGAGGGCTCCATGGAGCTTGAATCCTTCAATGGACACCAATGGATCTCCTTGATGAAAATGAGTGCTTGAGAATGGATGAATGATTTAATTTCTACTTGGATTTCTTAAAATCTTGCTTCTTCACCTTTGGATCTCACTCTTCAAATATTTGAATTCTTGCAATTATGCTTGATGATCATGGTTAGAGAAAATGAGAGGAGAAAGCTTCCTTTTATATGAAACTAGGGCACAATCTTCTAGAGAGGCTGACATAAGAGAATTTAATTCCAATTAGACCCATGCCCCTAGAAGAGGACCTATATTAAATATAATTTAATATTTTTTGTTTCGAAGACCGACATAGCCAACCCATAAGTGGGAATTAACTTTTTCCAAAGACCCCATCTGGAAACCCTAAAATTCTAAAATTTGAATCTCGGGCCTGGAAAAGGTCAATTGTAACATAGGTCAAGGTCAAGGTCAAACTTGACCTAGGAAAGGTCAATTTAGACCTTGAACCAAAAAGGCCAACCTTGACCTTGAGGTTAAAGTCCTAGTTTTTTTAGTCTGGGGTGCCAGAAATAGGTTGGAAAAAGTGGAAATGGGGTAGAACAGGGGGAAAAAGCCAAATCAAATTCAGGAGCCCATTCAAGGTGCTTGACATGACCCCAAACCACTTACTCGGAAGGATAAAATAGTCTACCATGGAAGTGCTTCCATTTTCCGACTATACATTTATCCCCCACTTTAGCAAGAGTATGGACTCAATACAAACTCTTGGTAAAGGAGATCATAAAGAATGGATAATCTTATTGGAATCAAAAGGGACAAAGAAATCCTCAAGCCCCCAAGGGACTTAAGTCTTTAGCAACCCTAAGATCATGATAAGAGAGACATCACTTGTTAAGGAGAAAGAGAGAGAGGGTATGGTTACCTCTCCCAATGAGAACTTATGTCCCATTATGAAACACATAAGGAAAAAGTGCAACTGGAAAGATGGAGTTGAACCGCCTAGTGAATGTGGCTTCTCACTAGTCAAACGATTAGGGAGATCCATTATTAAGGACACCTTCCAACCTTAAGGGATCAAAATATTTTAATTTGAAACTAGAGGGATCAAGAGATCCATGTAAATTTAAACTGGAGGGATCAAGAGATCCTATAAAGTAAAATATCCATACTTTAAGGATTAGTCTTTAATCCATAAAGGGAAAATGTTTTAAGTTTTGAAAATATTTTGAACATGTGTGTGTGCAAAAAGTGAGTAGAGCATATGCCCCCATGTTAAATTCATTGCTAACACCTTAACATGAGTAATGGCTTTGACAAAAACATAAACAACTCTACTAATTATGTTTCCACTACAAGATGCCCCTAAATGAAGAAAAATCAAGGGAAATATCACATAAACATACAAAGAACATAGAAGGGATCTACCTACTATGGGGTTAGTATGATCATAAGATAAAATGTACATGTAGATATGATATTATTGCAAATGAATTGACATCAGTGCTACCATGTTGTAGATCCAAGAGGACTACACAAGGAAAACATTTATGAACAATAGCACAAGTACAACATAACATGAAAACAACATATAGAAGAATAGCGATACATATAGAGGAATTATACACATGTTTGATTCCTTTATCACCTTGCACCAACAAAGTAACAAGGGTTGTATAAATGAGTCTAACAAACATTTAGCAAACACATTACAGGAGAAGCACAGTACAACATACAAACACATAAAGGGCTACCATGAAGGATAAGACAATCAGGCTTATCACCTATTCTCCCCATCTTGGTTTATATCATTTAGGGAAGGTGGGAAACTCACAAGAGGGACTACATTGAATACATTAGGAATAATAGCCAGCTCTGAATGAGGATCCTCTTGAGAATCGCATTGCTCGATACTAGGTTTAATTTTCAATTGAGTCGAAAGTATATGATGTAAGTCAGTATCAAGATCAATGGTCTCATATTCATCACTAAGATCAATAGGATCATCTAGAGTATCTCCTCATCAAGATTAATTAAAATTGGATCTAAAATGTGAATAGGATCATCATACTCATTCATCTTAACATCATTATGAATATTAACTTCTTTCAACACATCAGGTGTAGGTTGGTCGATAGAAGATAAAGAATCTCAAATAATAGAAGCACGTGACCTAGCATTAGATCTATGCTTCTTATGACATTCGTTAGTAGATTTATTACATTTTGATTTTTTTAACACATATGGATAACTAGGAGGAATAAAAACTAGCTCCTGAACATATTCTGTAGGAGGATTGGTAGGATTCATAGTAGGCCAAGAAGCAACACTAGGAAGTTGAGTAATAGAGTTAGCAGTAATAGATAAAGGAGGTATAGAAGGAGTGGGCAAAAGACCATGGTTAAGATCTATCTGAGGCATGTTTAACTTGACTATCTTGTGATGGTTATAGGCTTGATATGAATGATAAAGGTTGTCAGGGTGAGGAGGACATGAATTAGGTAATGAAGGCCAAAATAAATCAAGAGTAGAACAATCTCTAGGTCTAGAAGGTTGATACAAACTATGATTAATCATTTTTACTTCTCCATTATGAATGAACTTAAGAAATTTATGAACAGGATAAGCAATAGCATGCATATAAGTTATCCAAGGAAAACCAAATTTGACTTGAAATTGATCAAAAGTGGGAATGAAAATGAAGGTGGTATCTACAACCTTGCCACAAAGTTCAACAGGAAATTTAATATAACCAATTGCAGGATAGAGAAAACCATTGCAAGTTTGGATCCATGCATCTGATGGATCATAACAATCGTGTTGTAGGTTTTTCATAAAAAGGTTTTCCTCAGTAATGACATTTATTAAAGATGTGGGATCAACAAGACAACCATGCATTGGTATCTTAGCAATCCTAGCATAAATATAAAGGGGACCATCAGGAGCCTTAATAGTCTTAGAATCATCAAAGGTAATTGAAAGGTCCTGAGGTCACTTATCCTTAGTTTGTTTCTGAGGTTTAGATGTAGCTTGAATTTGAGGTGGAGGTGAAGGATCTTGAAAAATAGGTTGAGATGCAACAACGCTCTCCACATGATTAACAATGTGATTAAGATCATCCATCTTCGAATCATAAATGATATCCACATAAGATGGTTGAGCAATGGTATTAGTATCATGTGTAGGTAAAGGATTTGTATAGATTTTAAGGTTTTGATTAGGAAGAGAGACATATTTGTTCCCATTATTATCAAAATTATATATAGATAAAGCATTAGAATCGATTATGTCTTGAACTTTATGCTTTAGAGAATAACAATTTTCAGTATCATGGCCATTCTGGCAATGGTATTGGCAAAAAGATTTAGAATCAAAGGATTTTGAAGCTATCATAGTAGGAAGGAGAGGTTGAATAGGAGGCAATGTAATCATATTAGCACTTAAAAACCTAATCATAATGGAATGTAAATATTCAGAGAGAGGAGTAAACGTATAATTCATACAGAAAGCAGTGGATTCAGAAGTGGCATTGTGAGATGCAACAACTTGATCAACAACTGCATTTGTCTATTTATTAATCTTGATATAGTTTTTAGGTTTCTGAAACTTATTAGGATTTGGAGCAGTGTCACTCTTATCAACTAGAATAGGAGCCATTGGAGTGTTGTTCTCAAATTGACTCACTTGTAATTGATAATAATGAAGTCCTACAAAAAGTTGTTGAAAAGAGGTAAATTCAGTAAGAAGAATCTTATCTCTAATATATTTTTGTAAATTTGAAATAAAAATGTGTTGAATATCAATATCAGGAACAGGATAAGAAATTTGAGCATACAAATTCTTAAATCTACCAATGAAAT
Organism: Thuja plicata; assembly: GCA_018584345.1. NCBI lineage: Eukaryota > Viridiplantae > Streptophyta > Pinopsida > Cupressales > Cupressaceae > Thuja > Thuja plicata. The sequence goes on from MU228094.1 coordinate 4,250,039, forward strand.
CAGTCAATTTTTCCTTAATATTTTGTTTACAATGAATTAAATCAGTTAAGGAAACTTGCGGACCAATGTTATTTTGAAATTGTTGGATGAAGGTATTAGAAAATTTAGGAAAAGAATCAATAGAATAAGGAGGTAAAGAATAATACCATTGCAAAGCCTTATCATGAAAATTTCTATAAAATAGTTTAGCTAAGATCCTATGGTCATGAGCATAATCACTACAAAGGATTTGAAATGTTTTAACATGACTAACATGATCACCTTTACCATTGTAATTCTCAAGATGAGGCATATCAGCCTGTTGAGGAACAATAGAATGAATAATGTCTAAAGATAAAGGACTACCCATGTCACATGTAGGAATACTAAACTTGGATTGAGTTAAGGATGCAAGTTGTTGTTGTAAAGATGACACAGTCTAAGCCAAAATAATAATTGTGGAATCATTAGAAGACATAGGTGGCATAGAAGCATTAGGAACACTAGGAAAAGTGTAGGAAGTGGCAGGAATGGAAGACACAATCGGTGGAACATTTGGAACCACAGTTGAAAGGGGATTGGAATAAGTAAAAGGCACACTATGATATGAAGGTTGTGAGGTAGGTAGAGATACCGGTGGAACACTCACATGAATAAATGAATTTGGGAGAGATGTAGTCATCAAACTAGGAGTATAAGTAGGAATGCTAGGTAAAGGAACAGAAGAAGGTCCCTCACTAGTGATAGGAGGAGTAAATCCTAGATCTTGAGGTTCTTGTGCTAAAGGTTTAACATTCAAATGCACAATATGGTTGATACCACACAAGAGATTAATACCTTGATCACTATCATGAAGGAATTTCTTAAGAGACTCCATAGCTTGAATGGAATCTTGATTACGGTTTTCTTGAATAAGCCAATTTCCCATTTTATCAAGTTTGGTTGAAATTTTTTCCACTTGTTCAGGAGGAGCTCTTCTCACTCATCTCATCCTCATCATGATATGAGTGAGAAGAGTTATGCTTCATATAAGGATTAGAATCATGAGTGATCAAATTGTCATTCGAGATCCTAAGGAAAGGAGAGGAGGACTCAGGATCAAAGGAACCCATAAGTCTACGACTTCTTCTAATCAGGGTACTATAAGTAGGACTAGAAGTGGTAAAGCTCATACACCAATGCAAAGCAAATGAAGTAATTTAGAAAACACAAGATTTTTAATTTTTAATTTTTGAAATGTAAATGCAAGAACATAAAAGAAAGCTAATCTAATATGCATGCAAGATCTAACATAAAATATGTAAATCTAACACCAAAAAGAAAGAGTTGTCTATCGCGGGTTCACCAAAATGTAACATATAAAATAGTGTGTTTAAAGATGTTACATTTGAAATAGATGTGTTTATTGAAATGTATGGGATAAATTTAATGTGTTTTATAAGAATGGTGAAGAAGGTAAGATAGTCCTCTTAATCCCAAATTTCATAAAGGGAAGATCCAAATTGATTAACCCTAAAGAAAGCATCAATGCATAAATGAATCAACCTATTAAGGATAGGGATAAAGAGAAAAACCCTTACTCCTATTTTATAGAAGAGAGTGTGTGATAGGTTTAGATAGATTAAGAACTTTAATTTAATTGAATATGAGAAAAGTACTAACCTTGAAATGTTACAGATCTGAAGAATGCTTTTTTCTAATTCCTGTGTTGAGTTTCTAGAAAATCTGAGACCGGATCTGGAATAGAAATGCAGAGACGAACAAAACCCAGAATATTTTTCCATTCTGACATAGTTCCAATTTGTAACCTCAATTCAATGTCACCATTGACCCTAAATTTATGATTTTGACCTAGGTCATAATCGACCTAAAAAGTTTCAGACTGAAATTCTATTTTTGGATCCCAAAAGTTTGCCAGAAAGGGTATCCAAATTTGCACTCTGATCTGTTGTTCTAAACCTATATGTGCAAGAAAAATGGCTTATTTTTTGGGGGGAAGGGGTTTGCCTTGGTCGAACCCTAGTTTTGGAATTAACCTTAAAGTATAATTGAAATTGCATAAGTAAAAACAAAGTAAATGCACAAATTCACCTTGCTTGTAGAAGTCCTTATGGTAGATTCAAATCCGTGAATCACCAAGTATGTATGCACCAAAAAGGATGTAGAATGTAGAATGTAGAATGTAGGATGTCTCCAATCAATTTCTTGTAGATCTTCAACACAAATCTTGAATGGGTTCTTGAATTGGAAGAGGCTTGGAGGAATGTGGATGGAGAAATCTTCAACAAGAGGGCTCCATGGAGCTTGAATCCTTCAATGGCCACCAATGGATCTCCTTGATGAAAATGAGTGCTTGAGAAGTGCTTGAGAATGGATGAATGCTTCAATGGAAACTTGGCTTGCTTCAAATCTTGCTTCTTCACCTTTGGATCTCACTCTTCAAGTCTTTGAAGTCTTGCAATTATGCTTGATGATCATGTTTAGAGAAAATGAGAGGAGAAAACTTCCTTTTATATGAAACTAGGGCACAATCTTCTAGAGAGGCTGAAATAGGAGAATTAAATTCCAATTAGACCCTTTCCCATAGAAGAGTACCTATATTAAATATAATTTAAGATTTGTTTTTCTAAAGACTGAAACAGCTGACCTGGAAGCGAGAATTAACTTTTTCCAAAGACCAACATCTGAAAACCCTAAAATTCTAAAATTTGAATCTCGAGCCTAGAAAATGTTGATTGTGAACCTAGGTCAAGGTTGAGGTCAACCTTGACCCAAAAAGGTTGACCTTGACCTTGAGGTCAAAGTCCTATTTTTTCAGTAAGGGGTGCCAGAAATAGGTTGGAAAAAGTGGAAATGGGGCAGAACATGAGGAAAAATCCAGATCAAAGTGAAGAACCCATTCAAGGCACTTGACATGACCCCAAACCACTTACTCGGAAGGCTAAACCAGTCTACCATGGAAGTGCTTCTATTTTTTGACTATACATCGTTAAACAATTAAATCTTTTGGAATAAACTAAGCTTGTCTTGCGTGTGTGTGGAGAAAATGATATTGGATAGGAGAGTATGCTCTTTTCCCCTTGTGGGAAAATTAGAAGTCTAGACTCCTTTTTGTCGTCGATCCAATTTCTTTTCAAGTTAAACTTTTAGAGGGCCTTCCAAGGGAGAAATATCTTGGGAATGATCTAAGTGGGGAACAAGAGAACCTGACTACTTTCTCCCTACTATAATAAAAATATTATTTCAATCTAAAGAGAGAAAAGACATGATTATTTTCTACCTCTAATGCTTCCTCATTTGTAGGGCCTCATTGCCTTAATCTTGCTAGCCAAGACTACTCTTGATTGGGCACTTGTAGGAACTTCATGGTCTTAATCTTGTTTACAAGACTACAAGAGGAGTACTTTCAACTTGTGTAGGGCCAAGAGTTTTGAATATCACTTGCGAGACTATACATTTTGGGTGCTTGTAGGGCTATATGCCTTTATTTTTCTTGCAAAACTATAAGGGGTATTCATAAAAAGATGACCTTACTAAACACTGGTTAAAGTAGAAGCCTACCTAATCTACCTCTGAAAGTGTCCTAATATTTGTGCAAGGATCGATCCAAGTGGACTTTACCTAGATCACCTAAAGATTTTACACCCAACATACGTATTCCCAGGGGTGTTTGAAGCATGATTGTGGCATGAGAGGACTTATGCGATTCGAGCATTAAGTCTCTTTCAAAACCCACAATGTGCCTATTCCTGGCCAAAGCCAATATCACTTTGTGTGAGGTAAAGGAGTAGTCGGCGTGGGAAAATCTTTTGACACTAAGCCAACTTCCTTAGGTAGGATATTGCTTGTTTAACATTGATCAAAGGTTACACACACATCCCCCACTCCTCAAGGTTTCTTTGTCCCTTGTTGGACTATTTTCAAAATTTGAATGACCATGTTTGACTCAAGGTATACTTAGTGTAGTCACTACCTGGATGTGTGATTTGAAATTTTTTCTTTCCATCGAACAACACAATCAAGATCTTTATCTGAAAAAATGAATTTTTAATTGTAAACATTTGTTCCTGTGGCATGTCAAATCCATGAATACATAAGAAAGTAAAGACCCCATTACCTCCCATGATCAAAGAACAAAAGGAAACCACTTGCAAGGCTAAAGAATACCAACATATCCTTGATTCTTTCAAACAAGAGATCCAGTCATGCATAAAATATGACAAGGCTATCTATAACAACAATATTTCACATTTTAGAAGCAAGTATCACATGAATGATGCCCTTGTCAGCTTCAAACAATATGACTAGTAGGTACATCACTACATAGCCTGGTTGCTCCTCTCCTTATGATATTTTAGTGTGCATTTTAGGAACCTCATTTTAATCCTCATCCCTAGGAGTTTAATAATCTAACCAACATATCAAGCATCCAATCCAACATTATCCAAGAAATCTAAAAAAATCCAAAAAAATCCAATAATGGTGTCACATCTTTTGAGTTGCATAAGTACCTACATCTTAATCCAAATCCTTCCTTGGCTTCCTTAGCTAAGCATTTCTTAGGATAGCCCACTTTGTCCTTGTAACCTCATCACCTTGAGAAAAAGGTTGGTTCACATTGACTGAGAATCTTGTCTTTCGAAGACCATAAGTTTATCTTAGGTTGACACCATCATCAAACTTGCATTAGGGAAAGCAACTCATAATATTTTGTTACATCATGTCCATCCTAGGTCCTTAGGATATCCTTTTATCACTAAGCATCATCCCTTAATCCTACATCCAAGGCATCTTGCATATCATCCATAGGAAATTGCATTCCTTTAGTAACATTAATTTCATGCCACCCAAAACTAGATCCAAGAAGAGGAAAGACATGGGCACCAACTATGCCTCTAGTTTGTCAGACTCAACAATAGACCATAATAATTCCATGGTCCCTTTTAACCCAATTAATCAAGTATTGAGTCAAAACATATGTGCTAACCCCGATGAAACCCCTACTCAAAGTGCCATGGAAGCATTCATGAGACATCTTGGACATGCACAAATGATCAGTGCCATCATTGGACATAACAGTCACACCATCCTTGCCAATTTTCAGCAAGAAGGAAACCAACTACCATCCAAAATTATGCCACCACAAGTTGGACTATCTTTGAACATCCTAGCTGACTTTTCCTACCCTATGGTGGAAGAAATATTTGATCCATGACTCAGATCATCCCAAGTTGGATCCATTATCCACCATCTACTCCAACCAACGACTATGTAGCCCATAGTGCATACAATCGCACAACCAACACCATTTTCTATCATGGGACCCCCAGTCTCACAATCATCACAACCTGTCCAAACATATCTATCCATTCAACCTATTGCTTCTCAGCCGATCATCATCCAATCCACACTCTCTCAACTTATCCATGCTCAACCAATTGCCTCACAACCATCAATCACACAAGCTGCAAGCACTTCCAACCAGCCACCTCCCCAACAAAAATTTACCACTAGGATGCCACTCACAGGAGTATCCAACCAAACCTCACTCTCACAAGGGCCCACATTCCATGCCCAACCTGTAGTCATTCAACCTGCCTCAGCACCACTTTTCCCATCACTTGTGCAAGCAAAAACCAATCCTCCAACCTCTCAACAGATTCCTCTAGTTGGCCAAACTGCACAAGATGCATCATCCTCTACTTGGGGATACTCTTAGGCTACTATGAAGGCACTTGGGATACCCACACAATCTGGTAATGCAAACCCTTCCACTTCCCAAGTGCAAATACCCTTCATCAACCCCCTCACCGCACAACCTATTGTGCAACCTATCAAACAATAACTTCTAGTTTATACCAACTACTTGGCCATGCCTCCATCTCCAACATCCCAAATCATCCCACCTTAGCAGCCAACTATTCCTTCTTGGGTCAACTACCTTGATCCTCCTGCTAGGGGCACTCATTTGTAGACTACTCATCCAACACACAACAATACAACCATTCCACCAGTATATGAAGGACCAAACCAACTCCCCCTACCTATCCACTACCTCAACAAGCTCAATCACACTACCAGTAGTAGTACATCCCTCAACCACAGTTTCCACCCCCACAAAAAATCCACCAATCTTCCTATCACACCCCTCAGTATCCCCCGCAAAAACCTCCTTATTCTCCAGCACCTTTTGACCCATATCACGCATCTAGATCCAACATGATGGAAGGACCACCTCCTCCACCAGTCAACCAAGAGTGGAAAGAAATCAAGAATGCTCTCAAGGAGCTCCAAGCCAGGACCAAGACAAAAAAATTCAAATTTGAAGAAGTGTGTCCCTACCCTTTTGACTGATCCATCACAGCAGTTCCCTTCCCCAAGCATTTTGAAACTCCCAAATTTGATAAGTATCAGGAGAAGGTAAATCCTACTAGCTACATCAAAGAATTTTACATGGCATGTCAAGAGGTCGCATACAATGATAAATTCCTCCTATGCCTCTTTCCCAAAATTCTAGGAGGATCAACTCTTGAATGGTTTTACAAGATCCCTTATGGTTCAGTCATGTCCTTTGCCAAGTTAGAAAAATTTGTGACCCAATATGTGCATCTTGTCTACAGTGAACTATCTCTCCTATACCTGTGCATTTCCAAGAAGAAAGGAGGAAAAATCCTAGCAGACTATCTCCAGAGAAGGAAAGACCTTACTACCAGATTATCTTATCAACCTCTTGAAAAATATCTAGTCAAAATTTTCATTGACAATCTACACCCTAAATTGGTGTATCATGTCTGCATGAACTACTTGCAGACATATCAAGAAATCCACATAAAAGGCATGGAACTTGAAAAGGGTCTTATAGACAATGGAACTATCAAGCTATACAAGGAGACGAGTCATGATAGACCTAACAATGATAACTATCACTACTAGAATAAGAATAAGAGCACCATGACTGATGGTGCCATAGATACCAAGCATGTCTTAGTTGTCGTCGCTAGACCTAGCATGCCCACTCCTGCATACCAACAACCGACGCCTACGTATCAACAACCTGCATATCAACAACAACCTATGTATCAACAACAACCTTCGTATCAACAAAAACCTACGTATCAACAACAACCCATGTACCAAACTGTTACTACCCAACAAAGCACTCCAGCATATCCCCCTCTGGGGGCAAATTTTCAAACCAATTTCCAAAATCCTGTTAATCAAGCCAATTCTATATCCGTCCCCTAGGGAAAAAATAAACCTCATGCTCAAAACATACCAAAGCACACATTCACCCTTTTGGGTGAATCCATAGACGTCATATTTCTAAAAATGGCTAAGGCCAATCTAATTGTGTACCCGCACACACAACCTTTCGACGAATGAGTACCAAAACATGCATGGCATAAGGATAATGAGTATTGTGAATATCACCATGTTAAGGGACACACAACCACAAAGTGCATGAAATTCAAACATTATATTTAGGTTCTCATAAACAAAGAGGAGATCACTGTCAATCCACCAACTCAACCCTCACCAAATACCAATATGCAAATCTACCAAAACATGTTTCCTCAGCACAACACTAGGAAAGGCCCTGTTGATCCCACTCAACCCTCTAACCTAGGGAAGCAAAAACAAGGAGACAACACTGATAAGAAAGATCACACTTCTACATACATCAATTATGATCAGCTCACTGGTTGTATCTCCCAAGCTGAACCCTCAGTTAACGTCATCCATATCAAGGGTGTAGACAACCACTATGCAGTTACCACCCACCAAGGAAGAATTACTATCATAGGTGCTAGTGTTTCTCCTCCTTTCTGGAACACTTAGGGAACACCACTGTGCAAATTTCCATCTTAGATCTTCTTTGTACTTTTCCTGTCCACCGGGAGATCCTTAGCAAAGCCCTATAAGAATCCTTTGTCCCCATCGACATTGATCCTACACAATTCCAGAACCATGTGGGCCACCTATCCGCCTCTTACAGATTCTCTTTCAAGCTAGCCAACATGCCCCAAGTAAAACCAGACCATAATCTCCCCCTCTGTATTGCCTTCATGGTCAATGACTTTACCATTAAATGGGTCATGATAGATAATGGGTCGACCCTTAATTTATATACTTTAAAGTTCATTAAACAATTGGGATATACTGAAGATGATAGAATGAACAATGTTATCACAATCAAGGAATATGAAAACCTAGAAAGAACATTAGAAGGCACCATTTCATTACCCATTCAGCTGGGCCCTATAGTGCAAGATACCATGTCACATTGTTGATCTTGACCTTCCCTTTAACATCCTCCTTGGATGCCCTTTGATTCATTCTATGTAGGCCATCCCGTCCACCTTCCACTAGTGCATAAAATTACCACATAATGACACTGAAGTCACCATCCACGCAGACCCCCAAGCCTTCACATACTACCGTGCTTTGGAAGAATCCTTCCCACATTCCAATCATTGTCCCAGGATTGACATTGGGACTTCCATTGCTAGTACTTCCTAAACCCATTTAGATCTAGAGACCATCCTTTCATCCACCCTTTCAATGGTAAAGATCAACAAAAAAAGTTGTGGATAGTACAACCTATCTGATGTCTTCATAGTGGGAGCCCTACCCTCTGACCAACACACTCAAGGTAGCCCACCTAATCCAAGCATGACAGGACCAAAAACAACTAAACCACTACAATTGGGATCTACCACCTTCACTTCCCATGGAACTTTGAATGCCAAGAGATGGCCCCTAACATCAATTGGTGGCTTTATAAGGACCCACCACCCCCAGACAAGGGTTTCCTTAACTACTTCAAGGGAAAATACCTTTCAAATCACAAGATAGTTATAGAAAAATGGAACTATCAAGGAGGCAGCTTAGGTCATGAAGATCATGGCATGAAAGATCCTTTTTTGCCCACCAAATGATCATTGATCATAACTCCTCATCTCACCATTGTAGCCAATACCCTTTATCGTCAAGGTTATCACAATGTACTCTCTAGATGTTTAGATGAAAGTGAGGAAAACTAGGCTTTGTAAGAGGTACATGCTGGGATCTGTAGTTCCCACACAAGTGGCATGGTCCTAGCCAAACAAATTTTATGGGCAGGATATTATTGGCCCACAATGGAACACAATGCCTGTGAGTTTGTCAATAAGTTCTTACCATGTCAATAACATGCTAATATAACCTATGCTCCTATGTAAGACCTGCATCCTATTGCACCACCTTGGCCCTTCTCTTGTTGGGGTCTATACCTCATTGGTAATATCACTCCCCTCTCTTTTGAAGGATAGAAGTACATAATCAAAATAATGAAGTATTTTACAAAGTGGGTTGAGGCAATTCCACTTACCCTCACTACTAGGGTCTAGATCTCAAAGTTCATCCTCTACCACATTGTCCGCCACTTCGGCATCCCCTCCACTATCTTCATAGATCATGGAACACCATTTGAAAATTAACTCATCGATGATCTATGTGCACGTCTCCATATCCATCACCACTTCTCAAGGTAATGACCAAGCTAAGGAAACTAATAAAATAATTCTCATGATCCTAAAAAAGGTTTGTCAGTGATATTGGCCATGATTGGCATCTCCAAATTAACCCCACCCTATGGGCATATTGTACTTCATACCACACTCCATATTCCCTAGTCTATGGTGCTAAATCAATCTTACCAATCAAGGTTGAACTACCATCATTACATGTGTTACTCAAGGACATGATTATAGATAAAGACTAGTGTGTAGCACACCTTACGCAATTGGATCTGTTAGATGAGAAATTAAAATAGGCATATGATCACTTGATCGTATATCAAAACTGCCTTAAGAGAAGCTACAACAAAAATATTTTCCCATGAGAATTCCAAGTGGGAGATTTAGTCCTTAAAGAGAATCAAAAGGTGGGCACATATCAAAAAAAGAAGGGCAAATTTTAAGTCACCTGGTAGGGCCCTTATTTTATCATTGCATGCTTTGGCTCTGGAGCATATCAATTCTCCATTCCCAAAGGAGACCCTTTTAATGATCCCATAAACACCATTCACCTCAGACACTTCTATGCCCAAGGATCTGGCAGTATATCCCAGTTTCTAAGAAAATCCCAAAAATAGTATAAAAAGTCCTAAAAAAATATTTAAAAAGAAGAAGAAAAACCCGCTAAAAAATGGTTGTCCTGGTGAAAACCTGGCAAATAGGTGCTTGGAGAGTGTCAAAAAAAAATCAAAAAAGAGTAAAGAGAAAAATTTTGTCCAATGGTGGAAACTTGGCAATCAGGTGCCTTAGGCAAGTATGAGTGATGAAAACTTGGAAATAGGCATCACACATAGTGGACTATTCCATTATCTATCAAAATATCATTCCCTCCATCCTTTGTATTCATTTCATTCCCAAACCTATATTCCCTAGGTGTTCCAACCTATCGCACACAACAAAACAACATGATCCAATCACATCTTGTCTTCCTAGAGATTTTTATACATATTCGCCTATAGATACTCATTCAGTTTTTTCCTTGTATATCTGCATCTTGTATCATCTCCTTTCCATCCCACTAAAACTTTGAGCCTCCGTTGTGCTAACTTTCCTTGCTTGGTCCTTTGCGGTCCATCTATTTGGTTCATCAGTTGAAAGAGGCACGCACCAAAAACATGGGTCTCATTGCATCCGTTGCATCCATTGCATCCCTGCATTTTCATGTCATCTTTGCATTTTCATTAGGTTCATTGCATTTATATTTGAATATATTGCATATTTCAAAAATAATAATAAAACATTCATTACATATTAAATACATCCATTACATTGCATCAAAAATACAAACATATATACAATGCATAAACATACATCTAGATACATGCATCTAAACATCTCATCCTACATAAACACAACATAAGCATATATATGATCATAAATACTTACATCTTACAAAGCATCAGTGTCAGTACTCATAAAGAATATGCATCACAACATCATATAGATCAACACATAGAATCATCATAGGTCATCATATATATATATATATATATGTATATATATATATATATATATATATATATATGTATATATATATATGTATATATATATATATGTATATATATAAAAGCCATGTCCAATATACGAATGTCTGGCATCAATAAAATACATCGACCATGCACCTAGGTGCTGGTATACATATACATATCATCCAAAAATGCAAAAATGTGTGTCACAATCTCCCGAGGGATCATGCAGGTGGCTATGATGGTCCTTGTCACTATCCTGGTGGTGGACTTGGTGGCATCCCCACTGATCCCTGTGAGGCTCACCTTGTACTCTACGATTGAGACCACTCTGTGTATGTAGGCTATCTCTAACCATCTAGCACTGCCTCATGATATAATGCTCAGTAGTGGGCTACCTCTCTGCCTACCCTAGCTACATCTCTATACTCTGCAAAGGTGTCTAAAACCACTTGAGCCATCCCTCCTATGCTGGCCGCCTGTCAAGTGATGTCTCGCTCTGACCTCTATGTCTCAGCCTATCATTTTGTTGCATCCCTCTTTGAGGTCAATGTGATCACCTACTTTGTGGCCTGATCCATCTGCTTTGTGAGTGTCCCAAGCTGGTCTATGAGTAGACCTATCTTTGTCCATAGCTTAGAGGCATCCTGTGTCAATCCCTCCATCAAGAACTCTCTGGAGTCAAGCCTGCTCTATAAGGTATCAAGTACACCCTCAGCCCAGTTCACCCATGCTATCTCTACAGCCAATACCCTCTAAACTCAAGCTAGCTCTGCCTATATACTAGCCTCTGACACCTGTGAGATGGCTAGTATCTCTTGTACTCTTCTCAACTCTATCTATAGGCTATCTCAGTCTATGATAACTCTATTATGTGTCTCCTATGACACATATCATGTTCTGATTAAGTAAAAATAGGTTTTACAAGGACCCAAAACCTTTACAAAAAACCAAAGAGTTCAGCAGGTTTTAAAAGGACCTGCAACCTAGAGTTTAAAGATAAACAGTTTAAAACAGAAACAACTATGCCATAGCATCATAACAGGAAGGAACAACAAAACAATGTTTCAAACAGAAAAAGTCCCAAAGAAACAACAGAAGACAGCAGGGACAGCAAAAAAACCCAACTAGGAAAGCAAAAAGAACAGCTACATCTCTTTTACCATCTCCTCATCTTTGAGGACCATGATTTGCATGTTATTGGCTGAAGTTTTCAGCTCCTCTGTTTCTTTGTCCTCCTTAGGACTCTTTTTCTTAGCGCTGGCTCTGGTACGCGATCCCAGTCCTGTATTCTCCACTATACTGCTATCTTTATCCTTGTTGATCCTTTCCAGTTTGTCCATAAGAATTTGCGCATGACCACAGTAAGCTTTTAGACTTATGAGACATTGTTCCCCTATTTTTTTAATAGATGCCTTCAGTCTTTTAACTTTTTTGTGCAAACTCTTAATTTCTTCCTCCTTGTTATCCTTTTCCATTCTGTCTTTAATATGTTTGATTTGTTTCTCCATGATTTCCACCTTGTTGGCATACTCAGCCTGAGCTTCCGAATTGCCAACAACTTCTTTCATTTCCTTCAGACACTCTGCCACAGATTTTTCCCCTATCCCCATTCTGTTGAGAATTTTCATGTCCTCCTGTGTTTTCTCAACTTGGTTTTTCAAAATAACCCGATCACTATACATATTATTAATCAATCCAAAAAAATCTTTGATTATACCTTTATTGTCTTTCTTTGTATGATCCCCTTTTTCCAGATTATTGGGATATTCCTTGAACCCAGAATCCACATCTTTATTCTGTTCCAAAAAATCTTCCCCCTTCTGAGTATCAATCTTCAGCTCCCTAGTATTGATCAATGTGTCCTCTTTTTCTTTATCTCTGTTATCTTTATCCTTCGTCTTCCTCTTATCAGGGGTATTGTCTTCCTCGTCAGAGGTAAGAACAATTCTTTTCCTACTGGTATTATTGTTTCTGCGAGTATCCTTCCCATCTACTCTTTTCCTTTTTTTACCCTCCTTTTTAGTTGTTTCATTGTCTGTCTCAGTTTCAGAATCCCCAATCTGGGTATTCTTCTATTTCTTCTTTTTATTACCAACCCCCATTTCAATCTCAGTCTCTGAATTAGCAGTCTAGGTTTTCTTCTGAGTTTTCATTTTGCCTTTTTGTTTTCTTCTTTCTACCTCCCATTCCTCATCACTTTCCTCAGTTTTTGACCCTTCATAGCTATATTTCTTCTTCTTTTTAGGAATACCCCTTTTCTTATTTTTAGGAGTGGAGAAACCTCTTGCCTCTCCTTCACTTTCTGTATTTTCTTCAGACATGCTATACTCCTCCTCCCCTTCTATTTCTTCCACATCCTTTAGTTTCTTCTTCTCCACTGACCTTACCAATTTTTTAGCTTTCAACACCTCAAAGACAAGCAACATGAGTCCTTGGTGAGAAGCATGGTCCCCCTTGGGATCTTTCTGATAACTAGTGATAGTAGCTTCTAACAAACTGAGCAAGTAGTAAGGTAAGCTAATTTTCACCTTATGTCTAAAGTGATTTAAC
>MU228094.1:4282839-4299434 GCA_018584345.1 Thuja plicata
AACCAAGCTCTATCTCCTCTTTACCAAATGAAGAGGTGGAGTTTACTGATGGCTTCTCCAGTTCCTTTTAATCTCAACCATTCATCTCCCTATCTCTGGGATTGATCTCAACTGTTCATATCATCACGAATTCCTATATAATAAACCCTTCATAACCACTTGAAGGATCCAGGATTTCAAGCTCTTGTGTGCCATTACTATGTCAGTTTTTTTCTAGCATTCAAGCCATCTTGCGATCACATACACATTTCAATTAGCAAATTCTCGACGCTTCTCAAGTCATAGACGTTGCCCGGCCAATACTAAGCATCAAGAAAAATGTTTTGCAAGGAGTAGAGAGAAACAATAGAAGCTTCAAGCATCGTGGTGTTTGCATTTATTTGTTTTCCTTTCTCTTGCTTGTACATTTTATTGATCATGTTTCATTGTTATTCATTTTAGTAGCATTGTGTGCATGGATTTATATCATTTCTAAAACCTTTGCTACTAACCCTCACCTTTGGAAAGCTTGGGAACCACGGATCATGAAAGGAGGCGTACACTTTGGTGAAATTGACATGAATCAAACAACCCAAATATCTCTTGTAGACGACAAACAAGATTGATCAACCACGACCATACGGTCACAAATCTAAAAATCTTTTTTTGATATCTATGTTATTTCACAATTATTGGTATTTTTCCGCAATTGACAAAATTGTGCCGCAATCAACTGGCTTAATACCGCAATTGATTGCAGGCTTTCACATTACTATTCTATCATCTTCTTTCTTCTTTCTTCTAGTTCTTTGCCATAATTTCTTGATCTGTGCCGCAATTGACAGTGCTTCTTCATAGTTTCCAGTGCTTTGCTACAATCGCCAGATCTTTGCCGCAATTGCCAGTACTTTTCCTCAATCACAAGAAATATTGCATATTAGATCCAAATCTTCTGTCCATTTTTTTCTAAACTGACATTTTCTAGTTTTCTGTGCAGGACGGGGCAAATCACCGAGAACAGAGAAGGGTAAGTTATTGTGAGTATCAATCATTGATTGTTTCAAAGTTGCATATAATCTCATTTTGCAAAATCCTATTTGATACTAACTTGTCTAAACAAAGCAAAGTAAAAGGAATTCACTTGTCGATTTGGGTTTAAAAAGAACAGTGCTTGCCAAACATATCACATCTCACATTCTAGATTTGGGCTTAAAATTGACGTAGGGACTAAAATTGAACAAAGGCAAAAAATATCTCAAATTGGTGCATTAAAATTGAACAAGCAATTAACACCTACTTTTTGGGCTTAAAATTGAACATTGGTGCTTGTATGGTAGTGTAGCTTAATTCACATTTCAAACTTTGGAGCTTAATCAATTTACCTTGTGTCTTGAGTTTTGGGTGCACTTGCACATACTGTTAGATTACAAACCTTTATAATTTTTTAGAAAGGCCTATCTAGGGAATGCACTTATTCCTTAGAGAACAACCTTAAATCGGTAATCCTTCAGATCGGTATATAAATAAGGCACAAACCAAAGTTCCATCTTATCTAGCCAAGCTCAGGCGAGGTGTGTTGGTAATAGTCTAGATCGGGTGAATATCCCTAA
This sequence comes from Thuja plicata, assembly GCA_018584345.1. Taxonomy (NCBI): domain Eukaryota; kingdom Viridiplantae; phylum Streptophyta; class Pinopsida; order Cupressales; family Cupressaceae; genus Thuja; species Thuja plicata. Next base: position 4,284,429 of record MU228094.1, read on the forward strand.
GGAGCCAGTGTGATCAACTAGGCTCTTAAGTGAGTAACACACGTACAAACCGATTGGAGAGACACCATAGACCCTTACTACAACTTTGATTAATTAGAGGCCAACCCATTTTACCTCCAAATAGGTACCTTATTATAGTGCAAGGGGTTGCAGAATTTCCCCCCAAGATTCCCAACATATTTGTCCCATGGTATTTGTGTAGTGAAAGAGATATTCACTCCATGGCAACAATACCTAGAAACAGAGAAAACACGGGCACCTACGTCATGGACCTTCGTGTCCTAGTAGCTTGACAATTGTTGTGTGAGCTAATGAACATTCAAGCGTTGGGCCTATAACATTGTATTCTGAAACCATTGACCTAGGTTAATCTGACTGTTCATTGTTGAGACCTCGTGATAACCTTGCAACTTGAAAAATTTGTAGAACATACACATTTTCAGTCTTCATTCTTGAAAACATAATGTTTGTCGTGTTTGTTCCTTTAATAAGTTTCTAAAAATGCAAAACAAAACATCTAAACTTTCAAAACAAGTCAAACATGTTAAAGTCCAAGGTTGTCAACGTCAACTGTCTTGCAAATCAGAAGCATTATTCCAGAAATATCAAAATTGTCAAGCAGTGATACTTATCCTCTAGTATTTTTTAGACTATTCCTCATTTACCGCAATTGCCCGCATTGTGTCACAATTGAAGGAAGTCTGCTGCAATTAACTTGTTTATTTCCATAATCATCATGTTTATTACCATAATCAGTGATAAACTACCACAATCGACTGTTTACTTTACCATAATTGGTGAAGTTGTACCACAATTGACCATAGATACATTATTCCTATTTTGACCTAAAACCTTGAAATAATTCTTCATTTGGTGTCCAAAACTAGTGTCTATCCCAGGAAAATGTGAAGAACATTGTATGAATCTCTAAACATTAAAGATTATCTCTTCTCTGTAAAGCATGATTATTGTCAAAAATATTGTTAGTTTGAAAGCTCAGACTCGAAATACCTTGATTGCATCATATCAAACATCATCATCTTTATCAAAGTGACTTTTTCCAAGGCAAAGGTTGGAAAATCTTATCTTTTTATCATCACCACTTTGAGATCAAGTTATATCAAAATCTATCCTTAGAATTACCCTTGTCCAAAATATAACTCAGACTTCCTCAGAAAGGATCTTCTTCCTTGTTTTCTTTATATCACTTGTTTTAGTTACAAAACCTAGACCGCACTATGTCTCAAACACCTTATGGAGGGCCTTACACAAGGTCTAAAACTAGAACTCAACCTGATGAGTCATATATCAATAGATTCCCCGCTTGGGAAACAAAGCAAGAAAATGATCCTTTCGTGAATACCAGTTCTTCTCTATTCATTGAACAACCCCATGGGGCAGCCTTTTTCCAAGATATTACAGAAGCAAAGCTTGAAGATATGGAGCAAGATGCTTACTCCATGAAAGTAGTTAACATGGTTGTAGAGAGGAACCCTAAATTTTACTTAGCCATGCTAATAAAGAAGGGAGTCAAACTCCCTGTAGAATTTAGTGTATTGACTATATAGCCCAAAAACCCTCTCGCAGGTCAAAATACTACTCAGCCTCCTTAGATACTTCCTATTGTGTCTTAGATCTTTCTACCATTGATCTTACCTACAACGACATAGACTATACCCATTCAAACCAATGACCTGACCTAGGCTAGCACATCTTCCACTCAAAGCATGACAGACTCCCAACTAAGTACACCCATGGTCACTAGTATGCCTCCACCTTTGGTCTCATGGCCAAGACAATCAAGCTCTCATGATATGCCTACCATCCCACAAAACACCAACTATTCTCAAACTATGCCACTGTTGCAGTCAATTCACACTAGTCTTGGGATCAACACCTCATGCCCACATGGATCGATCTCTGTAGGAATGACTTACAGTCAATGTCCACCCAAGCCTACATCTTTTCCCATTCTGACATCAATCCAACCCCTACAACAACAACCCCAACTTTAGTTACCTCAAATCCAACCCCCGCAACAACAACCCCAGCTTCAGTTGCCTCAAATCCAACCCCTGCAACAACAACCCTAGCTTCAGTTGCCTCAATTCCAACCCCCTCAAAAATAACCCTAGCTTCAGTTGCCTCAATTCCAACCCCCGCAACAACAACCCCAGCTTCAGTTGCCTCAATTCAACCCCCGCAACAACAACCCCAGCTTCAGTTGCCTCAAATCCCACCCATGCAACAACAACCCCAGCTTCAGTTGCCTCAAATCCAACCTTAGCAGTAGCAATATCAACCCCAACAGTATCAACCCTAGTTTCAATCACAAAAAAAAACTCATCAAAACCCACCATGGGCTACCCAGGTGCCCCCATTTACAAATCACTTGGTGGGAAATCAATATCAAGTCCCCAGGATGAAATCCTATGTTCCTACTCAAGGGACATATAGGTGCAGCCTCATACCCACTACATCATAGAGGAATGCCCTCACACACCAACCTCAATATCAAATGGACATGTTAATGCAACAAATGCAAACCCTTCAAACCCAAATGATGAATATGCAAAATTAGGGGCAAACTAAATCCTACACCATAGAGGATTTATACCCATACCCCTTTGACCATTCTCTCCACATGTCTCCATTCCCAAATCACTTCTCAGTATCAAAATTCAACAAATATAGGGGCAGTGCCAACCCTATTGAACATATCTGAGAGTTTTTTTCTAGTTGCGTCAAGGTCACCCATGATGAGACATATCTAATGCAACTATTCTCACAAAGCTTGGCTGGACCAGCAATGGAATAGTTCTCACATTTACCTCATGGAATTTAGTCTTGGGGTGAACTGACTGAAAATTTCATAGCTCACTTCCATCATAACATCAAGTGCAAGGTCAGCGTCAAGGAACTTTGCGATATCAAACAGAAGGATGGAGATTCTTTTGTGAAATTCCTACAGAGATGGAGGAATACAACAAACTACATAACATATGATGTACCCAAACAAGACTTGATAGCCATGTTTGTTGACAATCTAATTCTAGACATGTCATTCACAACAGAGTTACAATTAGCGTCGAACTTCACATAACTCATCAAACGAGGAGTTTGTTGTGAGCATAAATTAGTCAAACGAGGAATCCTTGCAGATCCAACACAAATGAATACAAACAAAAATGCAATGGAAAAATCTAAGTGGTGGAACAAAAACATAAATGTCACTAGCAATGGTGTCATTGATGTGAAGATAGTCAACTATTCACAACCCAAGGTGTCACTGCAAGGTGCACCTATGGCCAACCAAAAATCCACAGGGCACACTCAACAAGCATACACCCAAAACCAACCTCCCCCTGTACAAGCGGTCGATGTGTCAAACTGTCAATAATAGAATCAACGCAGACCACGGTTTCAATTCCAGCAATGAGATTTTACACCATTGGGAGAGCCGATAGAATCAACCTTATGCAAGTTGATACAATCAAACACTATCACTCTCCTAGAAATCAGGGACTTTGAACATGATGAAAACAAACCAAGGTGGTATAATGACAAATATTTCTACGAGTTCATCAGGTGAAAGGGCATAAAACATCCAACTATTACCGATTGAAACATGCTATCCAAGACCTGATTGACATAGGGACCATCGATGTGACAAATACCCAAACCAAAGGCACAACTAATCACACTATTTTTAATGATACCTTTCATGATCACAACAAGGAAAAAGCTTCCAGGTCTGGTGGACCAGCAAAACAAGTCAACTATACATATGCAAATAGTGATAATGTTATCAATTGCCTCAATCCTTCAAATAGCCATGTGGTTACGATCACTATTAAAGACCAAGGTAACAAATGTGCTGTAACAACGCGTTGCACCAGAGTCATCTTGAAAGGAGTACCATCCTCATCTACTATACCGGCCAATCCTAAAGCAAACTTAGATCCATAACAAGCATAGTGGACCAACTAAAGCATACACCTATCTAGATCTCCATCGTTTGACCTATTGCGCATATCTCCACAACATAAAATGGAACTTGACCAAGCCCTTCAGAATGCAGTTGTCCCAAGGGCCATAACACCCAAGAGCTTCCAAATGATGGTCAACCATATAGCTGCTAACAAACATGCCACATTTATAGATCGTGATGTGCCGCTGCATAAACCCCTGCATAATGATCCTTTGCACTTACTTGTCCAGTTCCACAAAAATGCTATCCATAGGGTCCTTGTTGATGGTGGAGCTAGGTTAAACATCTATACTCTAAAGTTAATCAAACAACTGGGCTATTCAGAATCAAGCATTGATGTCACAAGGAGGATAAATATCAGAGCTTGTGATGAAGAGGAAAGGTCCTCTAAAGGTATTATCATTCTACTTGTCCGTATCGGTCTAGTGGTAAAAAAAACTCCCTTCCAGGTCCTAGACCTTGAGTAGGGATACAACATGCTACTAGGGAGACCCTGGATACATGAAATGCAAGCCGTACCTTCGATATACCATCAAAGAATCAATTTCCCACACTAGGGAGAGGAAATCATCATAGAGGGAGATCCTAATCCTTTCCAATACTAAAATGCGGTCCAAATCAACACTGATAACCAGGTACCATCAAACCAAGATGCAAGCATCCCATCCTCTTCAAATTCAAATCCCAAGGATGTCACACAGATAGCAGGAAAGATAGTCATTAACCAGGATGCAATTATTCCCTCCTCTTCAGATTCAAATCTTAAAGATATCACACGGAAAGCAGGCAAGATATCCATTACTGACAAGGGTTGTGGTGAATACATATATGAAGAGGCTTTCACCATCATGCACATGCCTCAGAGCCCAAGAACTTATGGCATGCCACAACCTATTATTACAATAGAAACTCCGCAGACTGTTCTATTTAGATGTCCACCCACAACCTTTGCTTGATGGGGAGACATAGCAGAAGAAAATCCATTTGAATAAGACATCAATACCTGGTTATACCAAGACCCATGAGAGACACTTTGACCACCACTACCCCTGTCGAACTATGGTAATGGTTACACAATGTTACAAAGATTTGGGTATGATGGTACAACTGGGATGGGGGCAAGACAACAAGGAATAATGGAATTATCTCTCCCACCAACCCAGAGAAACACAAGAGGGTTGGGATATGGACAAAAAAGAACCAGTCCTATCATCCAAGACATTCAAGTCAATCAGGAACAAATAGCAGAGATGCACCGGGGGCATAACACAGAACATGTCTTGATAAGAAACATTTTAGCATAGTTGTTGCCCGTCGAAGAGGGAACTACACAAGCCCAAATAGACCTCCACATAGCAATCGATGATAACCAAGGAAGTGACACATCTGACGAGCATTCTATTGAGACTAACTCCCACGAGTATGAGTGGAGATCCCTTCATGACTCTGAATTGTCGATCCCAGATTATTCCCCTCGGTTAAACACTATCATAAATATAGAATACTTATTTGACCAACTGACCATTACCGAACAACCCTACATAGACAAGCATGCCATTTATTAGACCTCAAGTGGTGCGTCCACATCATAGTCCACTTTTGTAGGAACCATATCTGTAGTCCCTTTCAGTCAACTAGCATCAAACAACCATGAAAGTATCTGTCTTATACACCTAGAGCTCATAGAATGGGATCAACAAGTACCACCTGATTTAGATGTCTTTGAGAATGATGAGGCTATAGCTCATTTCATGGGACTTAGGGAAGGCATTCTGTCAGGAGACCACAAGGTAGGCTTCTCCATTAACCTCGACAGAGTGGCATATTTCAGGGAGGAGGCTCCTCTTTCCAGTCCACAAAATAAAAAAGAACAAAAGAATGATAAAAAGCTAAAACAAAACATATCTTCTAGCAAAAAACTCACTAAGGTGCTAGAAGATGGAAAGAAGGAACTCCTCCCCTTGACAGAGGAGAAGTTAGCATTACTAGTAGAAGAAACAGAGGAAGTCAATTTGGGAGATGACAAGAACCCAAAGAACATATACTTGGAAAAATCACTCACCCCAGAGGAGAGAGAATAGTTCATCAGTTTCTTCAAGGCAAGGATGATCAATTTCTCATGATCCTACTTAGATATGCTAGGGTTGGATCTAGAGCTAGTACTACACTATCTCCCGTTACTACCCAATGTTGAACCTGTCAAGCAGAAGTTGAGAAAGATGCATCCCCATGTTGCATTACTAGTCAAAGCAGAGTTGAAAAAGCTCCTGGATGTTAAGTTCATAAGACCTATACCATATGTGGAATAGATATCTAAATTGGTACCAGTTACAAAGCATAGTGGTTAGATACAGATTTGCATAGATTTTAGGGATCTCAACATAGATTGTCCCAAATATGACTTTCCTTTACCCAATATTGATATGATAGTAGATCTAACTACTAGAAATCAAATGCTATCACTCATGCATGTCTTTCCAGGGTATAATCAAATAAGGATCGCACCAGAGGACCAACACAAAATATCTTTCACATGTCCTTGGGGGACATATTGTTGGAATGTCATTTCGTTTGGTCTAAAGAATGCCAGAGCTACATATCAAAGGGCTATGACAACTATATTTCATGATCTCATCCACAAAATAATGGAAGATTATGTGGATGAAATATTAGCCAAGTCAATACTTCACAAGGATCATCTACAAGTATTGGGACCAATCTTTGACAGAATGTAGGAATTCAAGGTCCATCTAAACCCAAAGAAATGTGCATTCAGTGTCATAGAAGGAAAGCTACTGGGGTTCATAGTGTCACATAGAGGAATTGAAGTGGACCCAAAAAAAGTAAAAACAATATTGGACATGCCTCCACCATCGAACCTAAGACAACTAAGAGGGTTACAAGGAAGGCTCCAATCAATCAAGCACTTCATAGCTCAGCTAGCAGAAAAATGCCACCCATTCCAACATCTACTGCACAAAGACATCAAATTCATATGGACAGAGAAATGCAAACAATCATTCCAAACATTCAAGGACTACCTCCTCAAGTCTCCTATATTGGTGCCACCAGTCCAAGGTAGACCATTTCTTTTGTATATCTCAGTGATGGAGTCAGCATTAGGTGTACTCTTGGCACAACATGTTGACGTAGGTAAAGAAAGGGCCATCTACTATCTAAGCAGAACATTGGTAGGATATGAGCTAAACTATACACCAATTGAAAAGTCATGCCTTGTAGTTGTCTTTGCTTCCCAGAAGCTGAGACATTATATGTTGAGTCACCAAACAAAGTTGATCGCACATATTGATCCTTTAAAGTACCTCCTAAGCAAAGCAATGCTCATTGGATGACTTGCAAAGTGGGTAATGATCTTGAGCAAGTTTGACATTGAGTACATAGATACAAATCCCATCAAAATCCAAGTGATACCATGGTGTGGGGGCAGGGATAGTGCTTATCACTCCAAATCATGATACAATTCCAAAGTCTTTCAAACTTAACTTCCCATGCACCAACAACATAGCTAAATATGAAGCACTGGTCATCGGTCTAAAGATAGCAATTCAATGGAGAACCAAGAACCTTAAAGTCTTTGGAGATTCACAGTTGGTCATCAGTCAAGTCAATAATGATTATACAACCAAAGATGAGAAGCTCATACCATATAGAGCATAGATGGAAAAATTACGCACCAAGTTCAATTACATCTTCTTCGAGCAAGTCCCACGAGCACAGAACAAAGCCGCCAATGCAATGGCTACCATAGCATCATTGATTGATATGCCAGGCAATGAAAAAAAATTCTAGTTTCTAGTGGAGAAACTCTTAGTGCCATCACATCAAGCATCCATCAAAGAATCAACATGCACCCTTGTTGGTCCTAAATCCCCATGGTACCAAGATGTCTATAACTATCTCCAAAATAGTGTCTTACCTCCCAAATTGTCTAGGAACCAGAGAAAGTCCCTCATTCACCAAGCCTCTAGCTATACCATCCTCTCAACTACTTTATATAGATGAAGTCTAGATGGAATGCTACTATGATGTCTCACTTGCATGGAATCCCAGAAAGCTTTGTACGAGGTACATGAAGGAATTTGTGGAACCCACAGAGGTGGCAACATATTAGCTAAGATCATCTGCATGAGATACTATTAGCCCATAATAGAGACAAACACACACAAAGATGTACAAAGGTGTAGATAGTGTCAGAATCATGGAGACCTCATCCATGCACCAGCCCAGGAACTAAATCCTATTACATCACCATTACCATTTTCAATGTGGGGATTTGACCTAGTGGGTAAAATTACACCTTCTTCAGTGAATGGACGCAAATACATCATAGTAGAAATAGAGTACTTCACCAAGTGGGTGGAAGCAATTCCTCTCACTTACATCACTGGAAAGTAAATAGCAATGTTCATACTTAACCACATTATCTGTCAATACGGGATCCCTCAAACTATCCTGATAGATCATGGTACACCTTTCCAGAACAAAGATGTTGAAGAGCTATGCGAATAGATCCATATCAAACAAGGGTTCTCCTCATTTTATTACCTTCAAGGGAATAGCCAAGCCAAAGCTACAAACAAAACAATCTTGAAAATTTTGAAGAAAACAGTGAACAAATCAGGGTGAGACTGGCATTTACAGCTTAGTCCTGTACTATGGGCATACAGAACTAGCGTGAGAACACCTACAGGAGCCAATCCTCTCTCCCTAGTCTATGGATTAGAGGTAGTATTACCCCTCAAAGTGGAAATACCATCCCTAAGGATATCATTGAAGAACCTAGTTTCAGATGAAGACTACAGAGTAGCAAGGCTTAGTGAACTGGAGTTACTAGATGAAAGAAGACAGCATGCCTTCAACCACTTACAAGGCTATCAGAATCACCTTAGAAGGAAATATCATAAGAAGGTGAAGCCATGAACATTTGAGGTAGGAGACCTTGTCCTCATGGAAAATCAAAAGAACCAAGTAGAACGAGTCAAACCCAGAAAGTTTGAGCCTAACCAGCTAGGCCCATTTGTCATTATCAACTCTACTCAGAGTGGGGAATTCATACTAGCGACACCAGAAGGAGATCATCTCCCCAGATACATCAACAAAATGCACCTCAAGAGGTTCTACCCTTGAGGTCTCTATGGTTAAGGAACCTATCTACATATCCAGAAAATACCAAAAAAAAATAAAAAAAAATAAAAGTTACCTTGGTGAAAACCTGGCAATCAGGCGCCTTGGCGACAACAAAAAAATCAAATAAAGCAAAAAAAATCAAAAAAGAAAAAAAAGTAAAGAGAAAAAAAATCCCTCTCTCAGTGAAAACCTACAAAATAGGCATTATTAAGTAGGTACCTTGGTGAAAACCTGACAAACAGGCGCCAAGTGTTCAAATCCAGCTTCACCATCAATGAACTCCAAAAGCTTGAGCAAATTTCAAATGCAAGAATGACTAACCAAGCTATATCCAGAATCACATTCCCCTTTGAGAACCAACACTTATCCATGGTTAGTACTGGTCCACTAGACTAGGGGGAGATTCTAAATGTCCTAAAAAAATCTAAAAAAATTAGAAAACTCATCAAAAAATCCAAAAAAGATCAAAATGTCCTGAGAAAATCAATCTTCATCAAAAACATTTGAAAAATTGCAAACTCCCAAGCAATAAAGCCAACCTAGTTATCAAGAGAGAAAAGGGAAATCATGCCCATTTAATCATTATCACAATCATGAGCTTTGCGAACCAGCATTGGGCCCATCTGACACAACTTGATCAGCTTCCAAAACTATCAAATCAATCTATCAATTGTCACAATCATGAGCTTTGCAAACCCACATTAGGCACATCTGACACGGCTTGATCAGCTGCCAACATGATCAAATCAACCTATCAATTATCACAATCATGAGCTTTGCGAACTAGCATTGGGCCCATCTGACATAACATGATCAGTTGCCAACATGATCAAAGCAATCAATCACATCAATCATCTCACTCAGTGATGGGTATGCTCAAACCAGATAGGTCAGTCTTATATGAGTAATCTATTACTAAAACTAGACACACTCAAGCAATCAAGCCAATCAGACCTATCCAAAGAGTCGAGCCAATCAAGAGAATCCAACTGCATCAAGGAACCATCCAAAATGTTGACTAGATCAGTCAAGTCGGTCAGATGTTAGTCTATATTTTGCAGTTATGTTCTTATGCTACTCTAGGATCCACCATGTGAGGAGAGTAGCTATGATAGATCATGACTTATTTTCTTTGATTGTTGTCTGTTGAATTTTCACTTTGATTTTAGGGCCATGATGATTTAGGATAAATGCGGTAGGCGTTGTCACTTATCTGACAGCCGCGCAGTTCCACAATCTGAGCTTAACCCTGGGAAAGAATTGGACATTCCTTCTCTTTTATTTTTCTTGTTTGGTTTTATAGAATCAAGAGCTCGCAACACTATTTAGATGGACTCTGCATTGCTTTGGAGTTCTATCTTGGTTTCTATGGTCTTTCCCTTTATATTGCAAACAAGAGCTCAGGATGCTATCCAAATGGACTCTAGGGGTGTAAGAGTTCTATCTTGTTTTCTTGGCTTTCCCTTTCAGAAATCAAGATCTCACAGTGTTATCCAGATGGACTCTGGGTGCATAGGAGTTTTATCTTGGTTTCTTTTTTTTAGATTAATTTAGAGGACAAGCGGTATCCAGATGGTTAATATTTGGGTGCTTTTGGCTCTCTTTCTTTTTAAATAGGGAACATAGTTGAACCCAGATGGTCAATATTTGGGTGCACTAGGTTCTCTTTCTATTCAATCTCTCTACTCCTTCCACTATCAAGAGGTCATGGCGGTATCTAGGTGGTATGTGATGTAGATCATTCGATACTCTTTGAAATATCAGAAAATATAAAAAAAGATGCAATGATGACAAATATTGGAAATAGGGGCAGCGACTTGGGACACTCATCCTTTCTATCAAATCATATCTATCAAAAAATGTAAAAAGAACATCCTTTCTATCATTCCATTCTATTAGATCAATCTCAGAGTGCATCTATCCAAACTAACTTCTTTCTAACTAACACATGCATTACTCAGAAATTTTGTGCATAATATATTGCATTCATTCCATTTAAGTACATCAGAAAAGAAAAAACATGGTAGTTTCATATATGATTAATCATAAAATCACATGCATCCATAAACATCTCATATAAACATGCATTTTGTTTCCACCATCCTGCATATACATGTTAGTATCATAGGAAAAGTAAATCATCCATATACGAGTCTGCATAATAGAATCATATTACATATACATCTCATCAGCTAAACCACCAAATCATGTAGAATCATACATATAGAAAGTAAACCATTGCACATCATATCAAAAACACTAGCTGCATCTCATATAAATCAAACTATCTAAGTACGATGAATGGTCGCAAGTCTAAAAAAAGAAGGTAATCAATATATAGTCAATAAATATCAGTGCATCGGGATACAAAAATGGATACTACTCAGAGTATATACAATGACAACACTACAAAAATGGTACATGATACATAAATAAGGTCAACATGAGCTACCCCCACCCTCACTTGGAGGTGGACGAGGGGGTGGCATATCAGAAGGTGGTCTATGGGATGAACTAGGAGCTCCAATACCACTACTCTCAGATTGTTGGGCTCTTCTTGATCTCTGGGATGCTGCATAACTAGGCACCCTCTACACTGTAGGAACTGTGCCCTCATAATGATGCCTCCAATGCTCAATCTCTCTCTAATCATCACACCCAGATCTATAGTACCTATCAAGAACATCCCTGTGCAAGGCATCCTATACACTATCAATAAAATAATGCACCTCATCTTGAGCCTGACGCTCTCTTGACTCAGCCGCTGTAACCTGGGCCTCCAAAGTAGTGGCACATGCATTAAATGAAGCAAGCCTGGCCTGAAGGTCCTATAACTACTGGGTGAGGTGCTTCAACTCTGAGGGATCATCCTCCATACCTCCCATAGCCACTTCCATCTCCCCCTCCTCTTCCCTATCTCCCAATCCCTCACCTCCTCTCCCCTGACAACCCAGGAATCATCATCACTCTCTGAGCTCTCACCTGTACTACTACTAGTGCTGCCACTATTAGTAGAGGAACCAGTCTCTAGACTCTACTCATCTAGAGCCTCCACATCTATGTCACCAATCTCAATATCAACATCCTTAATAACTACTCTGTCCTCCTCTCTAGGAGCCAAAATAGAACCTGTCTTCCGGTGAACTCTTCGCACCAACTGGGGTGCCTCCTCCTCCATAGCCTCCCCATCCTCCAAAATGGTACCCAAACCAACTTGAGGACTACTAATTTGACCCCCACTCTGACCAACACTAGTCCTAACTCTACCACCAACACCCCAAGACCAGGANNNCCCCTCCCCCGTCCTCTATCTCTCCCCCATCCCTACCTCCATCATAACCCCTACCTCCAGCTCGACCACCACCTCTCCCTCCATCTCGACCTCCCCTACCATGTCATACCTGCCAAGCCCTCCTCATAATGGTCTTAGCAATAGGACACGAGACATCTGTAAGAGTAATTGGCTGGGCCTGTGCCCAATGAGCATCATACTGAGGTGTAGTGCCTGCCAAAAGAAAAATTCAAATATCAGTACCCACATAGATAAGGACATAAGTATCAAAATGAGATATGAGCAAGTATCAAAGAGAAGAAAGGAAGTACATAAGCAATCAGAAAACAAAACAAACCTACATCTATAGTAGCCGAGCGCCAGGTCCATGCAATAGGAAGTAAGCCTAAAAACTCAGTACAAGTAGCATCAAGAGATATGGCACCACCCGAGAAAGCAGAATCCCTTGATCTATGAGAAAAGTAATCATAAGAGATAGACACATCCTGCTACTCGCCGAACTGATGCAACACCCTGTTGGTGTTGTGAAAGTCAATCAAATGGATGTGATCACTAACACATCCAATCAGGTACCTCTATTGGTGACAGAAGGGAAGATGGATATCCTCTCCATCCTAGACTGGGCAATCTCTATAGGGCCTCCAAATAAAGTAAGGAATCATGTCCAACTACTACCGCCAGTACATCAAATGACTGATATGGATCTGAATAATGGCTCCATCATACATAAAAACATATGGCCTATTATCAGGAAGAGCACGTGTACCAATAGGATGACATACAACAATATTCTCCCATGCCCATATCTGTAGGAGAGTCGCACCATAGCCGAGCACCTTACCATCAAGGTAAGCCGCGTAAAACATATGAAAATTCATGTGGGCCAACATGCATGGACCCTAAGTAAATATGGTACGATCCCTGACCATACTCTGCAACATAGTATCAAAGCCGATAGAAAATCCATGCTGTCGACGATCAGGGCATAAGATGCCACATATCAAACTGCCAGTAAAGTGGACAGCCTGTCAAGGCCCAAACCGAATCTGGACCATGGAATATCATAATCACTAGAAAACCCAAGCTGATCCCAGGGAAATCCAAAAATATCAGTCAATGAAACAATACCAGTACAGGTGGAATACTCCACAAGCTCACCCTGGATTGGGAGGTGGAGGATGCGATACACATCCTCCAAAGTGACAGTACACTCACCGGTTGGTAACTAGAAAGTGCATGTCTCAGAATGCCACCGCTCTATAAGAGCGGAGATCAGAACCCTATTGGTCATGATCTCAGGCATATAACAAATCTAGTATAGACCTAGCTCTCTAAGAACTAACCTCTCATCATCTATGAGCTAGAACCTGTACACAAGACCTGTCGGCCTCAACTCTCGACACCGCAGAATCTGCCCAATGAACTGCACACATGAATACATCACAAAAATATCAGTATCAGTCATCCAAGAAGGTATTAGAAGATAAAATATATAGAAATCAAACAAAAGAATCAAGCAAACAGTGCTAAAAAATTGATTGCGGTAATAAAACCCTACAACTGCGGTACTTTTAGGCGATTGCAGAACATAACAAGAAAGTGTAGAACACAAATTTCAAATGCGACATTAAAGGTTTTCAATTGTGGAACAATTATCAATTGCAATCTCTAAACTGCAATTGCGGCATTAAAACCACAATTGTGGCAAAACCGTAGATGATTGCGGTACAACATGAAAATTTACAAAAAAGAACAAATTTTGAAAGCAATAAATGCAAGCATTAATGACATGCAAACTGATAAAACTCACCGGAGGTCCTGCGCCAGCTAGCCTCTGATAGGTCCAGACTTGGTCAGAAATGTGCGTCACACCAGGAAGGCCTGCCATCACAAGAAAACATGAGGAAAAAGATAGAAAGATGAAGGCTTACTCACCAAGAAATCAAGAGCTCCAAGATTGTAATGTGACAAATGAATGGCTCTCTTAGCTATTTATAGAGGTTCAAAAAAAACCCTAATTTCACTACGACCTTTGAAATTTCTTTATGGTCCCCAGAATCTTCGACGGTCAATAACAAAGGCATTTTAAAGTATTTTTCAAATTCATCAGCTACCTAGATTCAGAAATTACAGTTTCAACAAATCAACGCTCATGTCGTGACTTTTCGCTCAAATTTGTTGAGGGGGCATAAATACACTTACTACTACTGGGGCAAGTTGGGGCAAAATCAAAGAGTCTTTGACACACTGCGACAAGTCACATCACATCAAAGAGGGGCAAATGTAGACACCCAAAAATGTATAGGCTTGCGACTTTACATTAAAAAAACTAATTTTCATCTATTAATTAATGGTTTTTTAATCATTAATTAATCATCTATTTCCTCTAAATTCATTCCCCAAATCATCTAATCAATTCCCAAAATTAATTAAATAAATTATTTTATATAATTAATTAACCTTAATTGATTAATTACCATTAATTAATTAATTAAATTCAATTTCCTATAATTTAAATTCAAATATTTAAACTTACTAATTAAATTCTTCCAATTAAATTAATTTCAATTAAATT
>MU228094.1:4299484-4312832 GCA_018584345.1 Thuja plicata
AATATTTAAACTTACTAATTAAATTCTTCCAATTAAATTAATTTCAATTAAATTAATTTAATTTCATTCAATAAAGCAATTCTAAATAAAAAAGAATTCAATTATCTCACATGTTGAAAACATTAATCAAATAAATGAATCAAATATTCATTTATCTTCAAAGAGATAACTCTAATCAGTCCACATGGGTAACTTCACCCACCTCTTCAATTCAAAAAGGTAACTCACAATTAGCTCTTCAGTCAACCAAGCTCTATCTCCTCTTTACCAAATGAAGAGGTGGAGTTTACTGATGGCTTCTCCAATTCCTTTTAATCTCAACCATTCATCTCCCTATCTCTGGGATTGATCTCAACCATTCATATCATCACCAATTCCTATATAATAAACCTTTCATAACCATTTGAAGGATCCAGGATTTCAAGCTCTCGTACGCCATTACTATGTCAGTTTGGTTCTAGCATTCAAGCCATCTTGCGATCACATACACATTTCAATTAGCAAATTCTTGACGCTTCTCAAGTCATAGACAATGCCCCGCCAATACTGAGCATCAAGAACAACATTTCAGAAGGAGTAGAGAGAAACAATGGAAGCTTCAAGCATCATGGGGTTTGTATTTATTTGTTTTCCTTTCTCTTGCTTGTACATTTTATTGATCATGTTTCATTATTATTCATTTTAGTATTATTGTGTGCTTGAATTTATATCATTTGTAAAACCTTTGCTACTAACCCTCACCTTTGGAAAGCTTGGGAACCATGGATCACGAAAGGAGGTGTACACTATGCACACATGTACCTGTCTCCTATGTGGTCCTCTCTGTATCCTACTGCAGATGTCTCTGGGGCACCCCCACTGTTGTCCCATCATCGACATCCATATCGCCTATCACCTACTCATGAGTAGCCACATGTACCAGATCTGTCAGTCATAGAGGTATGTGTGCATTCCGCTAGGCCGCATACTCTGCAATCATCCCTGGATTGATTACATTAGGCCTAGCCACATAGTCTACCCATGCCAAAGTCCTCCATATGACTCTCATTGTGAGGTTGCATGTGTATCTACCCCATACTCCAACCTCCCTAGTGACATGAGGATGCAAGAGATCCTCTACCACCACCCCCTATTGTAATCCAAGCTGCCTCATAACTTGGGATGGCCTATATCTCTCAATCTCATGGATGGTCCACCCTAGTAGAAAGAAATCTATCTAGAAAAATGAAAGATATAATATGTCCTCTTGCCCATCCTCTACACTTGTCTACCAGTCCATGGCTCCCCATGGATTGCATGCCCTATATGGCGTCCAACAGAAAAATTGGATCTCATTAATTAGTCTTCTCTAATAACCTGTCTTTCCTACGAAGGTATACCTTAGCGATAAATAGTATCTACATGTGTATGACTCTCCTAGCTTTCGTGCCTCCCACACTCTCATTGGTTGGAGCACTGTAATGCACTCCCAGGACCATACTAGTAACTCATGTCCTCATGTTGCACACCCCATGGTACACAACCATGTGTAGATCATGGTACAACTATCTTAGGACAATGTACCACTCATAAATATATCTTTCCCTACTCGAGAATCTCAGGCAAAACTCTGGACCATTCCATGCCAAATTCGTGACCTAATAGTTCTACCAACATCCTCCCATCTATCAATTCTGCTAGAAAAAGTGTTATCCTCCTCAACCTCCTATCAACTGCCAACTGTCAGGGCATCCTTGTTCTGTATCTTGGTATCCTCCTAAGTGGCCCCCTAAAGGTAGATTGCATGTAATGCTCGCTTCCCTCCAGTCTATACTAAGGGACCAGTCCACGGATCAGTATTCATAGAATCTACCATACATCCTCCAATGTGATAATAGCATCTCCAATAGGTAGATGGAATGTGGTAGTGTCACTGTGCCATCTCTCAAAAAGTACAGTCATCATCCCATTATGTCCCCATAGCCTAGGCCATCGAGCCACATAATCTAATCTCACAGCTGGTAACAATCCCCACTTGGCCTCCGCCAACTGACCCTCCAACTCCATTGTGGGTGGCCAATGCTCCCTAGATCCTAATGGTGGAAAATGCTCCTGTAAAATCCAACACAACACCACATTCATGTCAGTTTTATTCTCAATTCTAACCTACCCTTCCTAGAATGGGGCATCATGTCCCTAGGTCCCTTCCTAACCCATCCCCAGCCCCCGTCAAGTCCTTTTTCCCTCCCCCTTGGCGTCTTTTCTTTTTGGCACAAATATCAATTTGGGCAGAGACATCAGTTCCTCAACTGGCGTCTCTAAGCATTTATCTCCTAGACCCCTATCTGCAAAGATGCGGGTGCGAATCTGGAATCTTTGTAGGCACCAGTTCAGAACCGTCATCTACACAGACACGAGTTTGGGGATCGGCATATGCACAGACATTGATTCAGGAATCAACGTCTCCAGTTTAGGCCCCATTTAACCCCTATTAATTTCCCCTAACCCATTCCTGAAAGCATTAAAACTTTGACATAAGTAAATGCGATGTCTTGGTTGAGCTACTCACTAATGTTGGCCGCTCTGCAGGTCATCCATGGATCTAAATGTGCTCTCCTAACTATCCCTTCAACCTCTCTTCCACCATCTTTTCTCTCCAAAGCTCTTTTCTTCTCCAATAACTATTCACAAATGACCTATCTTTATCCCTCTAGCCCCTCTTATAGCCCCTATTTTTCCAAAAATTCTTTGTCCCCTTTTTCTTCGCTTTCCTTTCCTGCCTATATATTTTTGTATTATTAATCCTGTTGTACAACCTAAATGCAAAAATTCCAAAAAAATTTAAAAAATCGCAAAAATCCTAAAAATTCAAATATCCTTCAAAAACTTGCAATAAACCTTTTCTTCCTTTTGCATCACTCCATTTTTAGCTTTTAGTGACGTTTTGACTCCAGCGACTACGATCATGTTTTTCACCAAATCAGTTTTTGAGCCCGACTCTCATTTCTCCTCATCCTTTTCACAGCTTTGCAAGTGAATATTTCAATCAGATTGAATCCAATCCTTTCCCGTCAGGATGCATCCTTCCGGCATTAGCTCATCAATCTTCCATCACACAATCTTGTTCATGGCAAGAACTTTGGACTAAATGAGTTTATGGTCATGAGGCCTTCTTTACTAATTTTATCTTTTTGTGTCAGTTTAAACCTACTCACCACTACCTCAATCTGCTATATCTTGGTACATTGTGACTGGTGGCTACTGATGCATGCATCTTTTGCAGTGTGCTTTGTTTAAGCGTCTAGTCCACACAAAGGAATATTTTCATCTCTGTTTTCTAACACCTGATGCATACCTCCTTTTTCAATATCAAAACTGGATGTGCTCTCCATATTTTCAACACAATTGACTCCCCAAGTCATTCATCTACATACTTAGTTTCATTCATTCTCATTTTGCATCTTGCATTTTTGGAAGGCTTCTATTTATTCACTCTTCTCCCTTCCTCCTCTTGCACTTTCTCTTTTTGAGAAAATCCCACACACGTTTCTCTTGTTGCATCCTTTTCTTGAGGGGGCACAACCTCTTGTCATCATCGCTTCCACGCGACTCCTAAAACCCACTTCCTCTAGGGCAACTCATTTTCTTGTCTTTGATGTAATGTCACCTACGATGCCACGTCAAAGAGGGGAAAAATGTAGACGTCCAAAAATATTAATATTATTATTAATATTTAATTCCCTTTTATTCATCTAACTATTTAATTAAAATTAATTAAATAGTTTCATCTATGGTATTTATATATTTTATAAATACTATCCTAATGTATTTTATTTAAATATATTTCCCTAAAAAATCCCCCTTTTAATAAATTCATATTTATTAAATCGGTCCATAAAGCTAAAATTTCTTTAAAATTGATTTAAATAAAAACACTTTATTTAAATCACTTATCCCTTTTCAAATCCCACCTCTTGCTAATAAATCCCCTAACCTTGATTAAAAGTTAATTTACCTCTAATCATGTGCACAATCCCCTTTGAATTTTACAACTAACCCTCAATCTTAGCCACTCATCTCTCTTCCACCTCTTAATCTCAACCATCCATTTCCTTTTTAATTCTATAAAAGAGGCCTTCCTCTCTTGCATTCCATCACTCACTCATTTTTATATTGTTTTTATGCTAGAATTGCTTTAGAGTTCTCATTGCTAGTTTATTTATTTCAAGATTAAATCACATAGATGTTACATGCTAGGATCATTTGGTAAAATCAATCTGAGTTTCCTTCTTGTTTTTCATTTCAAGTTCATAGTAGCTTAATCATTTGAGGAGTTTGAGACTAGTTGCCCCATACTAGTTCTTGAACCCTTCTCTCATCCACCATTGTTGCATTTTGAATCAATCTTAAGAATTTTCACTTGGGGAAGTCTTGATATTGTGTTTGAGAGAGCACATTTACACCTTCATAAGAGAGAAAGTCAAACAAGCCTCTTGGGTGCACCTTGTTTTAGATCTATCTGATGATATGAGGATAATTTGTGTTTTCATGCTTTCTTTTTATCTTAGAAATTTGGATACTAACCCTCTAATGATTTCATGTTTTTGTGAGTGATTCTAGGCTGATATTTTCCTTGTATATAGGTAGTAAGGGTTTCCCTTTGTAATCATTGATGAATTTTGTGTTTGGATCATATCTCTCTACCAAATCTCTTATAAAGTACATTACAAATAACCAATCTTCCTAAATTTAATCTCCATGGGTTGCAGATAGGTTTTGGTCCATATTTTCTCTTATAGTGAAACATAAACAAATCATAACCCCGTAATTCTATCTAGGTATCACCTAGATGTTCAAAATTATCTTCTAATCCCTCATCATTCACCTTTACCTTTTTGGATTTCAGACTGGAAGTAGGAAATTGGTCTAAAAAATCTTGATTTAATGCCCTTCCCTCCCTTTTTTGTCTCTTACATTTTCTTTCTTCACTAGTATCTATCTGTAGAGGGTCTTTCTTTTTCCTAATTCTAGGTTGTCTAGACAAGGAAGTGGACTCCATAGTATCTAATAGAGGATAAGAAGAAGGAAGTATGAACCTTACTTGTTCTTATGCTGATTGCTTGAAATCCTGAATTTCCTCAATTACCTCTAAATTGCATCTTCAATCTCCTTAGGTGAGTGAATTTATGCTCACACTTCTGGTATTATTTAGTTTCTGTAATGGTCTTTAATGCTCAATATTTCAAATTTCATGTCGATGTGATGTTCACAAACAATACTTTTTTAGTAATTAGTTTTTTTTCTAGCATGCAATCAATTGTCCTTGGTATTTCTATATCGATGACATTGAAAATACCCTTCACCAACCTTTCGTTGAAACATGAAACCTTGAGAAACCCCTTTTATC
This sequence comes from Thuja plicata, assembly GCA_018584345.1. Taxonomy (NCBI): domain Eukaryota; kingdom Viridiplantae; phylum Streptophyta; class Pinopsida; order Cupressales; family Cupressaceae; genus Thuja; species Thuja plicata. Next base: position 4,304,871 of record MU228094.1, read on the forward strand.
ATCGAAACCATTTATATTACTTGAAGTTTTATTTTATAATATTTTTCACCTCATTTAATTCCTTTCGATGAGATACAATACACCAATAATTTTTTTTCCTCTTATCAAAAAACATAATTTCATTGAACTAATATTTTACTCTTTTCGATGAAATATGAAATACCGATGAATCCTCCCTTTTGTATCATCAAAGCATATATTCTCATCGACATTTTTTATTCTACTTACTGACTTGATTTATTTTTGATGAAGTATAAAACACCGATCAACATTGTTTTTTGTGTTGTCGAAACACCCATTTTCATCAAGAAAAACCTTATACAACTGCTATCTGTCACTTTGAACTTATGGTGGGACCACATAAAATTCATTTATCTCTTGAGGATTTCCTTTTTGTGTTTCATTGATGCCTTCTTTCTCATTGGAGTCTTTATTTTTCATTTGGTGGGGCTCATCGCTGAAGACCGGTGTCGATAAGATTTTCCTTCTCATTGTAACCTCTCTTCAATTTGTTCGACATCATTATCTTATGAAAAATTATTTCTCTATTTTTCTCATGAGACCTCCAGCCAAGACTTGGCTTATCAATGAAAATTCTTAACCGGGGAAACCATTTCTATTTTTGTTCGATATTCATAATTTCATCAAAACTTTCCTCTTTGATAAAACTATAATAACTTTCATCGATATTACTAGAATGCCTTTCTTAATCGATATTTGGTGCAACATATTTGTTTTGATACTTAACTCACTCTACAACCCAATACCTAAAACATGAATTTATTATAAATATAATTAAAAACATTCCTATCTTGGTGTATGTACATTCCTAGGGTGAATATATACATTATATCAGGGTGTATGATGCAATTTGTATAAGAAAATTTTTGCAGCTTCAACCTTTGTGAAGGTATAAAATACAAAATCTTGGTGATGACCTATGATGGGTGACTAATCAAGTTAAAATTTTGAAAGCTCCAACAGTGGCTCTTGTTGGGGATGAGGCATTCATTGAATTCCTGCAAGGATTCAAAAGCATCTTTGAGGGAAGAAAACCAACATAAGTGGGGAAACATATATGAAAAGGAATATAAACATGCAAATATGGTAGTGTGGATTATGTACATGTGAGATGGAAGTTGAATCCTAATCTACTGTGCATGGAAAATATTTCCTTTTCCTAAGAAAGGAAGTACTTCAAGAATTGTATATGTACTGGCAATTCTTGTGTTTCTTCTACTATTTTTTGTAAGTAATATGAATCTTCTCATATTTTTCCAATTATGACATATGGTCCAATCTATAGAGATTCAAATTTACCATGTTTGTCTTTGTCTTGATTTCTTGCATTCTACATGAAGACCCAATCTCCTTTAAAATTTCTATCTTTAAATTTTTTTATCATGTAGAACCTTAACTTGCATTTGGATCTATGCATTCTTCTTTTGAGAATTCCTCATAATCTTATCCAAATCTACTAGTTTCTAAAATCTCTCCTCCATAAAGTTAACATCCTCAATCCATTCTTCTAATACAAATCTATAAAAAGGCAACAAGTTATCTAATAGTAATCTAGCCTTCTTCCCATATACCAACTCAAAAGGTGAGTGCTCAATAGATTTATTTATAGTTATCCTATGAGCCCATAGTGCCAAGTTCAATTTGGAATCCTATGATCTCTTCTTGTTATCTAACATACTTCTAATTTTTTTTAGTAGATTCTTATTACTAGATTCTACCTACCCGTTTCTCTATGGATGATATGGTGAGGCATAAGAAGTAGTGATTCCATAACTTTCACAAAAAATTATAAATTCCTTAGATCTAAAATACATTCAATTACTAGTAATTAATTTGTAAGGCACTCCAAATATATTAACTATGTTCTCCATTAGGAACTTTATCACTACCTTGCTAGTATCATGTCTAGTAGGTATTTCCTTCACCCATTTATTAAAGTAATATGTGTCTACTAGTATCTGTAATCACCCTAAATTGGGCTAGCCAACCAGAGGTCCTATTTGCCTTAACTAAGGATCTCCCTCTCAATTATGCTAATCTAATTATTTGATTATTGACATAATTCAACAAAATCAGTAAAATCCCTCAAATTGAACATCATCTATTAGTGATCTATCATTAATTTCTAATTAATTACCTTGGCCTATTTAATTAAATTAACCTCATTAAATCCCTCAGCTAAAGTAATTAATTAAAGTAAATTAATAAATGCTTCTAAACTACAAAATCACCACTAAATGAAAAATCCATCTGTGGACCAATGGGATTTGACACACATGGATCACCTCACATGGATCAAGCAAGGTTCAATCCTCATCACTCATTAAGAATAAATCTCAACTGCTCATTTTCTCTCATTCTCCATAAAAGGAGTGAATTTCAAGCTCATTTTAAATACCTAATCTTACAATCTTGCATTAAGCTTATGTTGTAGAAATGAATTCACGCATCTAGATAATTAGCTAAAATTTCAATTTCATAATGGGATAAAATGAATGTATAATTGATATATTTTTATCTTAGATACATACTAATGAATTTATAGCAATTTAAATCTTCCATTTTAGAATTGTATGTCATTGGTCTAAAGCATAACTTTGAGAGAATTATCACAGTTAGATCAAACTCATTCTAAATAGGAAGCTATAACTCGCTTTTGATTGTCATTATTTGATTGATTCTTACATACTAAAAATTGAGTTAATGAGTTATAGAGTGTTGTGTTTGAAGATTTGTAGGTACAGGTGAATGAAACATAAACACACTCACATTTTTGGCACCCACCGTTGGGTAGAGCCCCATATTTTACATCATTTTGAGAAAAATTCTATCATTTTAACTCTCTATTATGTGGTGTAGATTCACACTTGGTGAATGGGATCACATATGGTGAACAAGATTGCACCTGGTAAATCTTGGCTCACATCCCTGAAATCCAGGATCACATCTGGTCAGAATCTCGTGTGGTAAATTCTAGATCGCATTTATTTTTCTTAGACGCATTTAGTAAATCCTTAATCACATCTAGGAAGGCTCGCATTTAGGAGAATTCTTCAGTTATTTTTGGTGTTCTGATTTGCATAATTAAGGGATTTCTAATTGCTAATGGGTGAATTTATGCATGTGATTGGTTTCAAGCATCTTAACATTGTTTGGAGGATGTTTTTATAGAGATTACACAGGTCAAAGATGATGAAAAACTACTAATGTGTGGTCTTGTGGGTTTCCTTCAAGAAATAAACCAAACATAATGATTGTCTTAAATGATTTTATAGGAATTTAAACAAATTTGTGATTAATTCCCAACCTAATTAGAGGATTATTCTCTTTTCCCTTTGGGAAAATTAGAAACTCAAACATTAGATTGGGATTTGAAGTTAAATTTGATGTAAATTTATCATGTGCATGATGTGTTTAATAGGAGAAAATGATATGGCTAGGAGAGTATGATCTTCTCCCTAGAAGGGAATCAGAAATCTAGACTCCTAAGTCACCAATCATGTTTATTTCTTTTATCTTTAGAGGGCCTATTAGTTGAGGAAACAATTTCCTGGGAATGACCCAAGTGAGTATGATTAGACACCAACTCTTCCACCTCACTATAATCAAGATTTTTCCTTGAGATTAAAAGCTCAGAAGACTTAATCGATTTTGTCTTTGGAACATTGATGATCATTCCTTGGAAATGCTTGGATTTTGTGTAGAGTGGAGCTAGTTCAATATTTCTTGCAAGACTACACTCATCTAGGTACTCATAGGGCTATACACCTCAATCTTTCCTTATGCAAGTCTATTGGAGATGGTTATGAACGGATGCCCGAATTAAACTTCTTCTACTAGTGACCACCCAAACTATCTCTGAAAGGTTGGTAATGTTTGTACAAGGAAAATAGTAATTTCCCCAAGACACTCATCATATCAAGCCCTCCTTGACGTTACTACTAGGCTAATATGGCCTCCAACATACATTGTGTGTTGTTGGATTGTCATATTCAGAGGAGTCATTAAGTGTATTCCTAAGTCAATGAGCAAGTATTTTCGATCTCAGCCTAAGTTGTAAAGGATAGGCATTTTTAGAGTCTAAATGACCTTGTTTGATGTGTGTGAATTCAAAACAAAAGATAAATACCCCAATTTATCACCTCTTAGATAGTTACAAACATTTTCAAACCTTTAGATTCACCAAAATTCAACAGACAAACCCTAATATTTGACAAATTTTCCTCATTTTCAAACTAAGTGGCAAATGTAAACCAGTCTATCAGAGGTTCACATCTGGTATAGACAGTCACATTCAGTGAACATGCTTGCATCTAGTTGATCCAGGACCACGTCCGTAAAAATAGTCTATTTAGGATCATATCTAGTAAAGTGTAGCATCACATTTGGTCTATTTAGGATCACATATGAGATAGAGAGTGATTTTGCACGTGGCAGAATCTTGATCTTTGCAGTCTAGGAAACCCTTTTTGTTCCTCTGTCAGGTTTAGTCATCATTATTAGTCAACATGAAATTTTTCATCAGTCAAGTTGCAAGTGTACCTTGCATGCTTTCTAGGTTCTCAAAAAATTGTTCCCAAGTCATATTGTCGCATCAACATCAGTCCTCTTTATTTCTCAGCTCACTATTAGGGTATTCTAACCCTCTGACGCTGGAACTTATCACTTTATCTCATCAGACTCACACTGACCAATCCTTTGGACAAACTCACTTGGACAGTTTCAAACCTTTTTGCACATTGGGACAATTTGACAAGACTCCTATCATGCTTTCATAGTTAACATGAGATACAACCAATATTCTATTGAAAATTCAGAATGATCTCCTAGACTGATTTAATTACATCAAGAACAAATCCTATAATTGATCAAGACTCACAAACAACATCTCTTAACACAAGAAAATAAGAAACACCCACAATGGATATATCCTATGAATGAAATGTTGCATTTGACGAACACAATGATGATGAAGACAATCGAGATGAAGGAAATCATCATAATCCCATGTTTGAATCCGATAGCATGAAGACATAACTGAAGAATAATACAAAAATTACAAAAAGTAAGAGGTTTCAAAGAAAATTGGAGAAAATCATTAGTTAGGAAAAATAAAAATACTTCCTCCACTTAGCTTCTATAGGAGTCAAGCCCCCTAAAGACTATTATGTTGAACTATTGAAAGAAGAAGAAGTACAAACACCTATATCAATTCTCAAAATAACTGAATGTTTAAAATATTTAGGTTAGGGACTGAGATGGGGGGTGAATCAGTACCTCAAAAAATTCACACTTATTCCCTATCAATCTCAAACTTATACTCTTATGTTTACCAATACCGATATCTATTTTGTTTTTATCTGATAACTGTTATAATATTAACCAATAAGTGATAATTGATAGCTTTGCAAGTTAAAAATCATGTAAAAAAAAAAACACTCAAACACTTAACACAATAATTTTGGTGTCGTAGAAAACCCTTGGTGAGAGGGAAAAAACTACAGTGGGGTTGAAACCCATAACTTATCACTGTAATAATAAGGTGTCCAGTTAAGAGCTTACAAAAGCACTGTTAAATGCTACCCAGTTATGGGATTTTCCTAGAGACCTATTAAAGTCTTATACCCTGTTAGGAGTAACCTAGTTAAAGGATTTTATCCCACTTACACAGTGTTCACCTTGTGAAAGGATTTACAATAACTCCCTAAATAGAACTTCTCAGTCCAGTTAGAGACTACCTGATTAAGGGATTTCACAATCTTGTTGCTAAAATATTAGGAATAAATCAACAAGAAATTTTGCATATGAATTCTTTCTTCTAAATATTGTTAGATCTCATTCTTCTCTATTCCTTATTTGATTTACACTTTTCTTGTCTTCACTGATACTTTCTCATACTATGCGCTATCAATTCTTTCTTCTTCTCTTCACTCTCTCTCTCTCTCTCTCTCTCTCTCTCTCTCTCTCTCTCTCTCCTCTCTCTCTCTCTCTCTCTCTCTCTCTCTCTCTCTCTCTCTCTCTCTCTCTCTCTCTCTCTCTCTCTCTCTCTCTCTCTCTCTATGTTCTCCTTTTTAAAGTATTGTCTTGACCTAATCAGTCTGTCCTAAATCTGACTGATTAATTTTCAAGTGTTTTTCTCTAATTAGGTTTTCTTGATTCTTGCATAGGCCGATGTGATAATAGGATGTAGTCCTTGATTCTAATCTTCTCTTTTCCTATCGCTAATAAAGCTTTCTTATAAAATTTTCTGATAGTCATAACCTTCTTGTTGATAAACTATTCTTTTCTGATAGTACTCTATACTTGATGTTTGTTTCCTATCCTTGATATTAGTTTCCAGAAATGACAATATTATCAAAATCATTCTTTATCCTGTAGAGGATTCTATCTCCTTCCAACCATATGTAGTATGTACTCTACTTAATACACATTTAATCCATTCAACTTCAAAACTATTTGGTATGTGCACGATATGTGTCATAATTTTTGTTTAGATGTCCATACTCTTCATTCAATATTTCACTCTCTTTATATAGTTCCTTGTAGGTTGTACTTATGTCTTCATCTCCGATCTCACTCTACTTGTATTGATATAAGTCCTGATGTCTTCTGTCAATATAACTATTCTTGGTAACCAAGATAGTGCTCTAGCTTCATTCATTTTAGTCTCTTTTAGTGAATTCAATTGATATTTAGGTTCCTTCTCATGCAATCCATCCAATAATACAATCTTCTCATCCATAATTAATTTCATATAATTTCTCAATAATTTCATCATCAAGGGTTTGTTAATCTCTAAGTTTTGTTGATGATTAGTGACCAACACTTAGTCATTCATTTAGGCAGTTTTAGTTGGCTATCATTGTGGCTGAGCTAAAACTATGCAAGGCCGAGCAACATTGCCGAGCAGTTTTTAGTTTGCCTAGTTACATTGCCGAGTCGAGTTACATTGCCGAACCGAGAAGGATACAGAGATGTTAGTGCCGAGCGACAGATAGTCAAGTGCCAAGAAGAATAGTTTTTGTATACATGTCTGGAATGATACAAACTTTGAGGATAAGTGATCTGGCCGACTTATATAAGCTTTTTGGGCTGACTTATGTATGCATTTAATATTCTTCTATGGAGTTATTTATGCATTTAATTATTTTATCCTATGCATGAACATTAATTGTAATACCATCAAGGTATGGGTATTAGATCTTGATTGTTGATCTAGATCTTACTATCAAACTTGAACGGATATATTAGATTTCTTTGAAACCCTATTTGTGTAGCAATTGTGTGTAAGGAGAGTGTAGACAAATTGTCTAGTGACTACATTTTGAAGTGAAATGCACAAAGGGTTATTTTGTTAAGAAGCAGAGATCAAGCAGAGCAACAACATAGTGAACAATAGAGTAAAGTTATATCTGATTATGAGATCTTAGAAGGTACTGGAAAGAGGAGATCCGTCATCAGCATCAAAGTTCATAACGAAGGATCAATACTTGAGACATTCTAATCATTGTATCAGGTGAAAATCTCTTAACAGAGTGGTTCTAGAAGACCTTTCTTTATCTCCTAACAGAGTGCTTACTTCATTGTAATTTCAAATCCTTTAACAGGGTAGATTGTAATGATCTTTAGCTCTTAACTGGGTAGACCTTTAACAGGGTAGATTACATTTTGTAATCAACATTTGTAACCTTAACAGGTACACTTTATTACTGTAGTAGTGGAGAATTTTGTGGGTGTCATCCCCACCCCAGTTTTACCTATTTGGGTTTCTGGGTTACCAATTGATTGTGTTATATGTTATTTATTTCATTGTGTGGATGCTATCTGAGATTACATTAGATTCATATATGTATGAATGTGGATCAGTTTGTTTTAAGTGTTTAAATTTGAAGATCTGATTCACCCCCCCTCTCAGTATCTTGCTTTCCCATTATTGTATTT
>MU228094.1:4318832-4343247 GCA_018584345.1 Thuja plicata
TTATGTATGCATTTAATATTCTTCTATGGAGTTAGTTATGCATTTAATTGTTTTATCCTATGCATGAACATTAATTGTAATACCATCAAGGTATGGGTATTAGATCTTGATCGTTGATCTAGATCTTACTATCAGACTTGAATGAATATATTAGATTGCTTTGAAACCCTATTTGTGTAGCAAATGTTTGTAAGGAGAGTAAAAAAATTGTCTAGTGACTTCATTTTGAAGTGAAATGCATAGAGGGTTATTTTGTTAAGAAGTCGAGATCAAGAAGAGAAACAACACAGTGAACATCAGAGTAAAGTTATATCAGATTATGAGATCTTAGAAGGTACTGGAAAGAGGAGATCTGTCATCATCATCAGAGTGCATAACGAAGCATCAATGCTTGAGACATTCTAATCATTGTATCAGGTGAGAATCTCTTAACAGAGTGGTTCTAGCAGACCTTTCTTTATCTCCTAACAGAGTGCTTACTTCATTGTAAGTTCAAATCCTTTCATAGGGTAGATTGTAATTATCTTTATCTCTTAACCAGGCAGACCTTTAACAGGGTAGATTACATTTTGTAATCAACAATTGTAACATTAATAGGTACAGTTTATTACTGTAGTAGTGGAGAATTTTGTGGGTGTCATCCCACCCCAGTTTTACCTATTTGTGTTTCTGGGTTACCAAGTTATTGTGTTATGTGTTATTTATTTCATTGTGTGGATGCTATCTGAGATTACATTAGATTCATATATGTATGAATGTGGATCAGTTTGTTTTAAGTGTTTAAATTTGAAGATCTGATTCACCACCCCTCTCAGTATCTTGCTTTCCCATTATTGTATTTCCAATAGGGTTTACTTCTCAGTCAACTCACTAATAATTATTTTCTGTAAGATGAAATGCTCACTCAAACTTGTTTTTGTATTAATTACTTTTCAGAATGTAACTTCCTTAAGATAAGTGTCATTATATATAGAGTCAAATCGTTCAACGTTCACTTTTACTAAAGCATTTATTATAGGCTGACAATGTTCCTATGTACTGATAGTAACACATATCCACTGATAATAATCTCATATAAATATCTTCAACTTTTTTTAAATTACTGATTGCATCTATTTATGCTAATTGTATGTTCTAGGTCATAACTGATTTCAGGGACTAAATGATGATTCTAATAAAGTTTCAAGTCGCTAAGAAATTACCTACCTTCTTAGTTGATGGTTGAATTCCCTATGTCATTTGACATAGGGGCTTTAATTGATGTTTCATCAGCTTCCTTCTTTACCCATATATTCTTCATTTCCTTTTTGAATTGTTCTTTATTTACAATTCTTTTACCTCTGATATCTCTTTCATCATTGGTAGCAAATTGATATATGTAGTTTTAGGTGACATGAACAAAATTTCAATAAATGTAACATGGTAGTGCAAATGGTCTCCAAGGTTTAGTTCTTACTTCATTATTTCCTTTTCTGCATTCACATGTTGCATGTCCTAATTTTCCACATATAAAATATGTAACTGAGTTATTTGCTTCTATTCTATGATAGTGTACCATTTTCCTCGTTGTTGGTGTTCTTGTTCTACACTCTTTAGCTTTATGTCCATAGTGATTAAATTTATAATAATATCCATAGAAATTTTTCTCAGATGTTCTAGTGATGGTTTAAGATCTACATTCAGATTCTTTATGACCAAAATTGTTGCAGTTATAGTAATAACCATTAAAAGATGTGTTCTCGGTAGAATTTACTTGTTTACTTCAAAAAAAATTTGTTGTATGACCATATTTTCCACAATTGTAACAAGTAGGCTTATATGGTTTCTTACCTTGTATGTCACTTGTTTCTCCAGAATTTTATGATTCTCTAATTTTTATAATGTTGTTGCCGATATATCCCAATCCGATAGTGTCACTTGGTTTTCTCTATTTTTTCAATTGTTCATCAATCTTCTGCATGCTTTGTTCAAATCTTGTGAGTCTTGCGTTGATTTATTTTTCAACTTTTAGGTTATTCTTCAAGTCATCATTCTCTTTCTTTAGTTTTTGATTTTCAGCTTATAGTTGTAAATTTCTATCACCAGTACTTTCTATCAGTTCTCTCTATCCATGAATCTCTCTCTGTTGTCTTCCTATTAGTATTTCTTTTCTGGTAATTGTTTCTTCAACATCTCTCTTTTCTGTTTCAATAATTCCTTTAGCACTTTTGGTAGATCTCATTTTTTCTAGTATTTCTATCATTATCAAGGCTTGAATTTCATGTTATTTCTTCATTTGACTAACTTCTTCAAGTAATTCATTATTCTTTTTCAATAGATCAGCAATAGCAACATCAACTTCCTTAGAATTGATACTTCCTTCTGATAGTCTGTCAAGGTCATCAAGGGTCATGTTAAGTTTTTATGTAAGTTCCTTCTATTTTGAAAATGATGTCTTTAGCTTGTTCTCAAACTCATGAATTATTTCATTAGCATCTTCTAGGGCTTCCTCCAACTATCTATGATACTTATAAATTTCCATTATCCTAGATCTACTCCAAACTGTTAAACTTTTCTTCTAGAGAACCAATGTGCTATGATACCAATTTTTGGAAATATTTAGGTTAGGGAATGAGTGGGGAGGAGGGGGGGTGAATCAGTACCTAAAAAAATTCACACTTATGTCCTATCAATCTCAAACTTATACTCTTATGTTTACCGATACTGATATCTATTCTATCTTTATTCAATAACTGTTGTAATATTAACTGATAAATGATAACTGATTTGCAAGTTAACAAACATGTAAAACATACAAAGACTCAAACACTTAACACAATATTTTGGTGTTGCAGAAAACCCTTGGTGAGAGGGAAACAATATAGTGGGGATGAAACCCAAACCTTATCAATGCAATAATAAGGTGCTCGGTTAAGAGATTACAAAAGAACTGTTAAATGCTACTCAGTTATGGGATTTCCCAGAGACCTGTTAAATTCTTATACCCTATTAGGACTAATCTAGTTAAAGGATTTTATCCCAATTATACAATGTTCACCCTATTAAAGGATTTACAATAAGTTCGTGAATATAAAATCTTGGTCTGGTTAGAGACTAGCTGATTAAGGGATTTCATAATCTTGTTGCTAAACTATTAGGAATAAATCAACAAGAAATTTTACTTGTGAATGTTTTCTTCTAAATATTGTCAGATCTCATTCTTCTCTATTCCTTCTTTGATTTACACTTCTCTTTTCTTCACCGATACTTGTTCATACTTTGCACTGTCACTTCTTTCTTCTTCTCTTCACTGCATCTTTTTCTCTCTCTCTCTCTCTCTCTCTCTCTCTGTTCTCCTTCTTAAAGTATTGTCTTGACCTAATCTGTCTATCCTTAATTTGACTGACTATTTTTTGAGTGTTTTTCCCTAATTAGGGTTTCTCTATTTTTTCATAGGCCGATGTGATAATAGGATGTCATCCTCATTTCTAATCTTCTCTTTTCCTTTTTCTAATAAAACTTTTTGATAAACATTGCCGATAGTCATAACCTTCTTGCCGATAAACTATGCTTTTTTGATAGTACTCTATAGTTGATGTTTGTTGCCTATCCTTGATGTTATTTTCCATCAATGACAATATTATCAAAATCATTCTATGGTCTATAGAGGATTTTTTCAAGTAACACTGAATACGTTACAAATGAAACTTAAGGATCTTAAAAGAGAGAAAGAGAGACCAACAAAGAAGTACTCATTGGAGCACATATGTCCATTCCCATTTGATAAGAACTTAAACATGATTCCATTTCCACTTAATATGAGAATACCTAAGTATGATAAGTACATGGGATACATACATATGCATGATCATGTTAGAGAATATTTCACCTTGACTATAAAGTTCATGCATGAACCTACGTACTTGATGAAAGTTTAGGGGGACCAGCCATGGAATGGTTCTCCAAATTAACACCAATCATACAAACATTTGAAGAATTGATCCAAAGTTTCATCCAATAATAATCATATAATATACAACACACTACTACTATGATGGACCTACGTAACAAAAAATAATGAATGGGTGAACCATTATCAATTTATTACAATGGTGGAGAAAAATGTTTGCGAGGTATTCAAGACAAATACCTAAATCTGAAAAGATGGAGATATTTATAAATAACTGTATCATCAGAAAATAGAAGCACTTCCATTTTGGACTAGTTTATCCCTCTGAGTAAGTGGTTTGGGTTCATATCAAATGCCTTGAATAGGTATTTTTTGACTTGGATCTGGCTTTCCCCTGTTCTGCCCTATTTCCCACTTCTCTCTAGCTCATTTTTGGCATCCTGCTCTCCAAATTTGAGGTTCTTGACCTTAGGATCAATCTCAACCTTCTGATTCAAGTTAAACCTCAACCCTAACCTAGGTCAGGGTCAAACTTGAGCCTAACCCAGGGTCCAAATTTCAAGTTTCCAAGGTTTCTAGATGTCGGGCTTTGGAAAGATTTAATTCCCGCTTTTGGGTTGGTTGTTTCAGTCTCCGAAGTAACAAATCTTGAAATTATATTTAATATAGGTCCACTTATAGGGGTACAGGCCTAATTGGAATTTAATTATCCTATTTAGGCCTCTCTAGAATTTTGTGCCCTAGATTTGTATATAAGGAAGTCTTTCTCCTCTCATATTCTCTAAGACTGAAAAGAATTGAAACCTAAGGCGCATAATCGATTGAAGTGATCATCTACTCTCAAGAAATAAAGAATTAAAGAACATTCAAGCATTCAATTCATCAAGGATATCCATTGGTAGCCATTGAAGGATTCAAGCTCTATGGAGCCCTCTTGCTGAAGATTTATCCATCCACATCCACGCAGGCTTCTTCCTATTCCAAGATCCATTCAAGATTGGTGTTGAAGATATAAATAAAATTGATTTGAGACATCCTACATCATAAATTCTACATTCTACATTCATTTGGAGCATACATAATTGTGGATCCAATGATTCAAAACCTCCATAAGGGTTTCTATACATGCAAGGTGAATTTGTTTATTTACTTTGTTTATCTCTGCAATTTCAATTATATTTTAAGGTTAATTCCAAAACTAGGATTTGACCAAGGTAAACCCCTCCCCCCCACAAAAAAAAATCATTTTTATTATAGGTAGAGGTACAAGATAGAAAATTACAGAGCAGATTTGGATACCCTTTTCGGCCAACTTTCAGGATCCACGAACAAAATTTCCGTCAAAGCAGTGCAAGTCAAGGTTGACATTTTGGGGTACAATTGTGCCCCTACATTTGGGTCAAGGTTGAATTGACTCAAAAAAGGAAAATATTTTTGGGTTTTCTCTGTCTTTGTGTTTCTGTTCCAGATCCCATTGCAGAATTTCCCGAAACTCATTACAGACACCAGAAAATAGCAATTTCCAAATCTGCTATATTTTAAGGTTAGTACTTATCTTCAATTCATTTCAATTAAGGTTTTAATCAATTTAAATCTATTACATACTCTTCATCCATAATTCAGGAATGTAAGGCTTTCTTCTTTCTTCTTATTTTTGATCGATTGAGGCATTTGTGCATTAACCATTTTCTTATGGTTGATCAAAGTGGATCTTTCCTTTGTGAAATTTGGAGCTAGGAGGAGAATCTTATCTTCCCCCAAAACCTTTCAATACAATAAAAACACCATTTCTTCCTATACATCATTTTATATCTTACATTTTAGTGAACCCTCTTACGGTAACTCTTTCTTTTTGGTGTTAGATTTGCATTTCATGTTAGATCTTGCATGCATATTAGATTAGCATTATTTTATGTTCTTTCATTTACATTTTCTTAGTTTAGTTCATTTAAATTGCATTGGTGTATGAGCTTTACTACCTCTAGTCCTACTTATATTATCCCCGTTAGAAGAAGTCACAGACTTATGGGTTCCTTTGATCCCGAGTCATCCTCTCCTTTCCTTAGGATCCTGGATGATAATTTGATCACTCATGATTCCAATAATTCTACGGAGGATAAATATTCTCACTCATCTCATGATGAGGATGGTGCTTTAAGAGTTCCTCCTGAACAAGTCCAAAAATTTTCAATTGAACTTGATAAAATGGGAAATTAGATTATTCAAGAAAACTATAATCAAGATTCTATTCAAGCAATAGAGGATATTAAGAAATTCCTTTGTGATATTGATCAAGGTGTTAATCTCTTGCATGGAATTACTCATCTTGTGCATTTAAATGTTAAACATTTAGCTCAAGAAGCTCAAGATTTAGGATTTACTCCTCCTGTCACTAGTGTGGAACCTTCTTATGTTCCTTTACCTAGAAATCCTACTTACACTCCTCCTTTAGTAACTACATCTCTTCCATATTCCAATCTGCTAGCTTCAAATCTTCCACTTTCATCTCTTCCTGTAAGTGTTCCACCGGTGTCTTTACCTACCTCACAACCTTCTTACCATAGTGTTCCTTTTACCTATTCCAAGTGTTCCACCGGTTGTGTCTTCTATTCCCACTTCTTCCTAAAGTTTTCCTAGTGTTTGTAATGTTTCTATGACTCCTTTTTCTTCTAATGATTCCACAATCATTAGTATGGCTCAAACTATGTCCTCTTTACAACAACAGCTTGCATCCTTAACTCAATCCAAGTTTAGTATTCCTACATGTGACATGGGTAGCCCTTTATCCCTCAACATTATTTGTGCTCCTATCCCTCAGAAAGCCGATATGCCTCATCTTGAGAATTACAATGGTAAGGGATATCCTATCACTCATGTTAAAACATTTCAAATCCTTTGTAGTGACTATGCTCATGACCATAGGATTTTAGCCAAGTTTTTTGCTAGAAATTTTTGTGATAAGGCCTTGCAATGGTATTGTTCCTTGCCTCCTTATTCTATTGATTATTTTCCAAAAATTTCTAATACCTTTATTCAACAGTTCCAAAATAACATTGGTCTGCAATTGTCCTTAAATGATTTGATGCATTGTAAATAGAATACTATAGAAAAATTGGCTGAATTTATTGGTAGATTTAAGCATTTGTATGCTCAAATTTATTATATTTTTCCTGATATTGATATTAATCATATGTTTATTTCAAATTTACAAAAGGATATTAGAGATAATATTCTTCTTACTGAATTTACCTCTTTTCAACAACTTTGTGCTACACTTCATGATTATTATTTACAAGTGAGTCAATTTGAGAGCAACACTCTAATGGGTTATGTTCTAGTTGATATGAGTGATGTTTCTCCTAATCCAAACAAGTTTCATAAACCTGAAAACTATGTCAATATTAATAAGCAAGAAAATGCAATTGCTGATCAAGTTGCTATGGCATCCAACAATGCCACTTTTGCATCCATTTCTTTTTGTTTAAATTGTACGTTTACTCCTCTTTATGAATCTTTACATTCTATTTTGAGTAAATTATTGACTGCTAATATAATTAATTTGCATCCTATTCGACCTCTTCTTCCTAATATGATGGCATCAAAATCATTTGATCCCAAAGCCTTTTGTCAATACCATCATCAGAATGACCATGATACTAAGAAGTATCATTCTCTAAAACATAAGTTTGAAGACTTAATTGATTCTAACTCTTTATCTATTGATAATTTTGATGGTAGTAGGAACAAATCTATCTCTCCTCCTAATAAAAACCTCCAAATCTATATGAATCCTTTGCCTACACATGATACTAATACCATTATTCATCCATCTTCTGTGGATATTGTTTATGATTCAAAGATGGATGATCTCAATCATATTGTTAACCATGTGGAGCATGTTTTTTTGTCTCAACATGTCTCTCCACCCTAGCCTCAATCTCAAGCTCCTATTCAAGCTCCTCCAACTCAACCTTAACTTCTAGTTCCACCTCAACCTAAACCAAAACCTCAATGAAATCCTTCAAAAAAACCTACAGATAAAAGACCTAGGGAAATCTCGATCACCTTTGATGATTCTGAGACTATTAAAGCTCCTGATGGTCCCCTCTACATTTATTCTAGGATTTCTAAGATACCTACGCGTGCTTGTCTTGGTGATCCTACTTCCTTAGTCAATATCATTATTGAAGAATTTTTTTTATGAATAACTTAAAACGTGATTATTATGATACATCTGATGAGTGGATTCAAACTTGTAATGGTTTTCTCTATCAATTATTTGGTTCTATTAACTTACCTATTGAACTTTGTGGTAAATTTTTAGACACTACCTTCATTGTTGTCCCTACTTTTGATCAATTTCAAGTTAAGCTTGGTTTTCCTTGCTTGACTTCGATGTGTGTTGTTGCTTCTCCTATCCATAAGTGTATTAATTTCATTCATGATGAAGAAGTGAAAATGATTAATCATATTTTATACCAACCTTCTAGGCCCAAGGATTGTGCTACCCTTGACTTATTTTGTCCTTCATTACCTAATTCATGTTCTTCTCAACCTAATAACCTTTTTCTCTCATATCAAGCATATAAACATCACAAGATTCTTGATTTAAGCATGCCTCAGATAGATCTTAGCCATGGTATTTTGCCTACACATTCCATACATCCTTTATTCATTTCTTCTAGTTTTTTTAATCAAGCTCCTATGTTTCTTTACATCCTACAGAGACTCCTACTAATCCTCCTATAGAACCTATGAAGGAACCAATTTTTGTTCCTCCTACTTCTCAACATATTTCAAACAAGACAAAATGTAACAAATTTGCCAATGAACATCGTAAGAAGCGTTGGGCTAAATCTAGGACTCGTGCCTCTATTCTTCAAAGTTATTTACCTTCTTTTGACTAGCCTATGCCTAATGTGTTGGAAGAAGTTAATGTTCATAATGATGTTAATATGAATGATTATGATGATTCTATTCACATCTCATATTCTATTTCAATTAATCTTGAGGAAGAAGATACTCTTCACGATCCTATTGATTCTAATGATGAATATGAGACTATTGATCTTGATACAAATTTACCTCATATGATTTCCACACAATTAATAATTACACCTAGTATCAAACATCACAATTCTCAAGAGGATCCTTGTTTGGAACTGGCTATTATTCCTACTATGTTGGATATAGTCCCTCTTGCGAGTTTCCCACCTTCCCTAAATGATATAAACCGAGATGGGGAGAGTAGGCGATGTGCTTGATTGGTTTGTCCTCCATGGTAGCCTTTTATGTGTTTGCCTTTTGTATTGTGCTTCTCCTGTAATGTGTTTGCTAAATGTTTGTTAGATTCTTTTATATGACCCTTGTTACTTTGTTGGTGAAAGATGATAAAGGAATCGAACCTGTCATACTATTCCTCTATATGTATATCTATTCTTCTATATGTTTTTTTCATGTTATTTTGTACCTGTGCTATTGTTAGTAAATGTTTTCCTTGTGTAGTCTTCTTGGATTTGCAACATGGTAGCACTGATTCTTTTTGGTCTCCATGTTGTGGTCTAAAAAGACTCTTCTTTGTAACTGTTGCGTTTTCTTTCCTCTATTATGATTGTAGTTCTACTTTATTTGCGGAATGATGTCAATTCATTTGCAATAATATATATATATATATATAAAGGTATTTCCCTTGATTTGTCTTCACTTGGGGGCATCTCTTAGTGGAAACATAACCATTGGTGTTGTTTATGTTTCTATTAAAGTCATTACTCTTGTTAAAGTGTTAGCAATGACTTTAACGTGGGGGCATATGCTCTACTCTTTTTTTGCACACACGCACTTTCAAAATATGTTCAAAACTTAAAAATCTTCTCCCTTTATGGATTAGAGACTAATCCTTAAAGCATGGATTTTTACCTTATAGGATCTCTTGATCCCTCTAGTTTCAATTTTCAATTTTTGATCCCTTAAGGTTAGAAGGTGTCCTTAAGACTGGATCTCTCTAAGTTTTGACTTTGCTCTTCTGGAATAGAATATTCCTAAGAGTAAATCCTTGATGGGTTGACTAGTGAGTAGCCAATTCACTAGGCGGTTCAACTCCATCTTTCCAGTTTCACTTTTTCCTTGTGTGATTCACAATGGGACATATGTTCTCATTGGGTGAGTTATTCACACCCTCTCTCTTTTTTTTTGACTGGTGATGTCTCTCTTATTCTAATCTTGGGGTTGACAAAGAATTGAGTTCTTGGGGGCTTAAGGATTATTTTGTCTGTCTGATTTCAATAAGATTATCTTTTCTTTATGATCTCCTTTGCCAAGAGTTTGCATCGAGTCCATACTCTTGCTAAAGTGGGGGCTAAATGTATCATCAAAAAATGAAAGCACTTCCATTTTGGACTGATTTAGCTCTCTGAGTAAGTGGTTTGGGGTCATGTCAAATTCATTGAATGGGTCTTTGACTTGGATCTAGCTTTTCCCCTGTTCTTCCCTATTTCCCACTTCTCTCTGACCTATTTATGTCATCCTGCTCTACAAATTTGAGGTTCTTGACCTCAGGGTCAAGGGAAACCTTCTGGGTCAAGGTCGACCTTGAAATTGACCTATGTCAAGGTCAAAATTGACCCTGACCTAGGTCAAGGTTGACCTTGACCCTAACCTAGGGTCCAAATTTCAATTTTCCAAGGTTTCGGGAAGTTGGGCTTTGGAAATATTCAATTCCCGCTTATGGGTTGGCTGTTTCAGTCTTCGAAGTAAAGAATCTTCAAATTATATTTAATATAGGTCCACTTCTAGGGTTATAGGACTAATTTTAATTTAATTCTCCTAGGTATTCCTCTCTAGAAGTTTGTGCCCTAGATTTTTATATAAGGAATCCTTTCTCCTCTCATTTTAGCTAAGATTGAAAAGACATGAAACATAAGGCATATAATCCATTGAAGTGATCATATACTCTCAAGAATTCAAGAATTTAAGCACATTCAAGCATTCAATTCATGAAGGAGATCCATTGGTATCCTTTGAAGGATTCAATCTCTATGGAGCCCTCTTATTGAAGATTTCTCCATCCACATCCATGCAAGCTTCTTCCTATTCCAAGATTCATTCAAGATTGGTGTTGAAGGTCTAAAAAAAATTGATTTGAGACATCCTAAATCCTACATTATACATTATACATTCATTTGGAGCATACATACTTGTGGATCCAAGGATTCGAATCGTCCACAAGGGTTTCTATACATGCAGGGTGAATTTTTTATTTACTTTGTTTCTCTCTGCAATTTCAATTATATTTTAAGTTTAATTCCAAAACTAGGGTTTGACCAACACAAACCTCCCCCCCCCCCAACAAAAAAAATAGTTTTTCTTGTAGGTATAGGTATATGACTGCAAATTATAGAGCAGATTTGGATACCCTTTTTAGCCAACTTTAATGATCCACAAATAGAATTTTTGTTGGAGTAGTGCAAGTCAAGGTCGACATTTTGGGGTATAATTATGCACCAAAATTTTGGTTAAGGTCTACCTGACTCAGAAAAGGAAAATATTTCTGGGTTTTCTCCATCTCTATGTTTCTTTTCCAGATCTGGTTGTAGAATTTCTTGAAACTCAATACAGACACCAGAAAATAGCAATTTCTACATCTACTATATTTTGAGGTTAGTACTTGTCTTCAATTCATTTCAATTAAGGTTTTAATGAATTCAAATCTATTACATACTCTTCATCCATAATTTGGGAATGTAAGGCCTTCTTCTTTCTTCTTATTTTTGATCAATTGAGGCATTTGTGCATTAACCATTTTCTTATGGTTGATCAAAGTGGATCTTTCCTTTGTGAAATTTGGGGCTAGGAGGAGAATCTTATCTTCCCCCAAAACCTTTAAATACAACACAAACACCATTTCTTCCTATACATCATTTTTCTATCTTACAATAACTTAGTACCATAAATGAATTATGCTCTTCAAATGCAAGATTTTTCTAGTTTTGATAGAGTGATTAAAAATTCTATTCAAGCTGAAGATGTCATGGTTAGGAGAGGATAAATCACACTCTAAAAAGAGAATAAGTCCTCCAATAACAACAAAGATAAAAATAAATGGTGTAACAAGAACAAAAATATTGTTAATGATGGAGTGGTAGAGACGTCAAATGAAAATGTTAAACTAGTCACTTTCAATCTCACAAGTAGCCTACAAGAAAACAAAGAGGCTAAGACAACAAAAAAAATGATTCCATGAGTGAATAATAAGACAAGTAAGAATAATACATGGGCTACTAGACCCAAGGGTACATTCACTCCATTGCGAGAATCCCTTGAGATGGTTTTGAAGACTCTTTTGGAAAATAAAATCATTACCCTATCAGAGTCAAAACCATGGGAACCAGAGGTGAAACCAAGGTGGTGGAATGATAAATATTATTGTGCCTTTCATCAAAAAAAAGGGCATAAGACCAATGACTGTGTAAAAATTAAGCATTTCATACAAGATCTCATAGATGAAGATAAGATCAAAGTGGAAGGACACACTTCGAATGAGGATCATACAACATTCACAAAACAATTTACCAATTATGAAAAAGGAGAAGCCTCTAAATCTAAAGGAAATGAAGTAAACTATACCTATTCTAATAATGATAATGTGATCAACATGTTGGAAGAAAAATATGTGTCAACCAATATGATCACTATCAAAGGTGTCAAATACAAGGTTGGACACTTGAATAAAGTACACAAAGCCAAGCACGAGTGACAATTAAGGGAGTTAAATCCTCATCAAAATATACGACATCATCTAAACCACTTGTTATCAC
Source organism: Thuja plicata (assembly GCA_018584345.1). Lineage (NCBI taxonomy): Eukaryota > Viridiplantae > Streptophyta > Pinopsida > Cupressales > Cupressaceae > Thuja > Thuja plicata. The sequence goes on from MU228094.1 coordinate 4,331,535, forward strand.
AATCTCAAAACTAGTGGCATCAAATCAAATGATTCCCTCACCATCATCTAACTACAACTTGATAGATCAATTGCAAAGAACCCCAGCATACCATGGACATATGAGATATTTTTACATCTAGGAGTTGAAAATCTTGATTATCAAAGGGAATGTTACATACCCACTCACCTAAGAGAATCCTTAGAGAACCATGCACCATTGTTAAAAAAATAGATGTCCAAGAATCAAAGGAAGAAGAAGAGGAATGAGTGGGTAATCCTAATGAGGTCCAACAAGAAGATGAGTATCATGAAGGAGGACATTTGGAACAAGAAGAAAGAGGAAGTATTAGAGAAGAAACAAGCATCTCAATTATCATGGAAGACATATCCTCTATAAGACAATAGGAAAGTCTACATCCAAATTGGAGTAAATTGGTTACAATCACACATGTCCTTGATCTACCACACTTTGATCCCCAAATAGCCAATAGGGTTCATCAAATAACTATTGCTGAATTCCTAGGCCGGTCTGATGATAATATCTAAGATTCACATGATTTTGAATGGGATCAGATGTCTGATGTTACTATGGATGTTGAGATAGATGTGATCTATAAATGTGCACCTTCCCATGAAAAAGGAGAAAGTTCTAATACTACAGACATCACGAACATTATGACAGGATTAGCTAATATAGTAATCCCAAGTATGAATGATGCATGCACGAGAGTCTTAATAAGACAAGAATCATATCGAAGAGTATTAGAAGATAGGAATTTAAAAATGTACCTAGACCATGAATAGGAATAGAGATGGTTCCACTATGAATAGAACTTGATTAGATGAGAGAAAGAGAAGGATAAAGCTCTAATGTTAGATTGCTAGAGTTAGGTTTACATAACACTAACAACAACACTGATAATGCCGATCAAACTCTTAATGATCTAAGCGCTATAGAATCTAACTTAAGAGAACTCATCTTACTAGTTAATAGTCTTGATACTAATACGGTGTTGTCTTTATACTCCTTTGAATTCCTATCATTGATAAACCCTAAACTAATTAACTAGACTGAATCAAACCTCCAAACATGGAAAGATACCTAATGAATACACCTTGGATTTCTATCTGAATGCTTGTGAACCTTATACCTCTTCCACTAGTACAAGGAGCACAAATATGACAGAGGAGGATATTAAGTTTCTTAGCCTTAAAATTGAAAAATAAAAATTAAAAAAGATTGGATGGTGAAAACCACATTGTGGCAGTATCAGATTCTAAAAAAATAAAAATAAAAAGATGTATCTGATGTTTAAACCTCTCAAAGGTACCAAAGGATGAGAATCTTGATATTCTACCTGAAAATTTCCAAGAAATATCTTCAATATTGATAGAACCAACAACGAGTTAATCTTGGGAAAATTGAAGCTCCATAGATAGTTCATATTGCACAATCCTTATCAGAAGAAGAGAAAACACAATGCATTGAATTCCTCAAGGAAAAGAAGATCAAATTTGCGTGGTCTTATTCAGACATGCCAGGATTAGATATAGAATTGATAATGCATCATTTATATATTTCCCCTAGGATAAAGCCTTTGAAACAAAAACTAAGAAAAACACATTCACATGTCGCATTACTAGTAAAAGCAGAACTAGAAAATCTTTTAAAAGCTAGATTTATAAGATTCATTGCTTATGTGAAATGGATTTATAACATAGTCCATATTTCTAAAGAAGATAAATCCATAAGAATTTGCACAAAATTCAAAGATTTAAACAAGGCTTGTCTGAAAGATGATTTCCCACTACCTAATATTGACATGATTATATACCTCACGACAAAATATGAATTATACTCACTTATGGATGGTTTTTCTAGGTACAATAAAATAAATTTTTCCCCTAAAGACCAATAAAAGATAGTATTTACTTGTGCTTGGGATACCTTTTGTTGGAATGTAATACCATTTGGACTAAATAATGTTGAAGCAATGTACCAAAGGGCAATGACAACAATATTTCACAACATGATGCCTAAAAACATGGAGGACTACCTAGATGATACCCTATTCAATAAAAAAGTAGAGAAAACCATATTGAGGATTTAAGGAAAATACTAGATAGAATGGATCAATTTCAATTAAGACTCAATCCAAATAAATGCACTTTTGGTGTCAAATTAGGGAAGCTACTAGGATTCATAGTCTCAACAAAATAATCAAAGTAGATCTCACAAAGGTGAAAACAATCATGAAAATGCCACCACCTCTCAATATAATTCAAATGAGAAAAATTTAGTGAAGGATTCAATCCATAAGAAGATTCATGTGTCAACTTGTAGACAAAGCGCAACCTTTCACAAATTTTTTGCATAAAGGAGCGACCTTCAAATGGGATGAGCACTGTGAAAATAAATTCAAGGAATTAAAATAATATCTAGAAAATCCTCCTATTATAATGGCTCTCTTTCATGGTAAACAATTGATACTCTACATTTCAGCTTTGAAAACATTACAAGGAGTCTTTCTAGCGCAAGAGGATGACACCAAGAAGGAAATAACAATTTACTATATTAGCAGGACATTAGTCTCCTATGAGCTCAATTATAGCGTGATCAAAAAATATTTCCTAGCAATTGTCTTTGCATCCCAAAACACTGAGACATTACATACTTTCACACATAGTGAGGATAATTACAAAGTTTGATCCTTTGAAGTACCTTATGAATAAAGCAACATTGACACAAAGATTAGAAAAATGGGTCTTGATACTCACTAAATTTGATATAGAATATGTGGACTGAAAAGAAATCAAAGGACAAGTGATAAAAGATCAATTGGGTGAGTCACCATTGTAGGATGAAATTCCTTTGATGATATAATTTCTCGATGAAAAAATTATGCACTTAATAAAACATTCTGATGACATGTAACTGATTGAATGTTTGAAGATGTTAAGTTGATCACCGAAATGTAGAAAGATAATTCAATACATTAAATTAGTTAATGGATTGTATTTTCATTCATGTCAACTTGATATAATCTAATTGGTTATAATCAAAGTTTCAAATACTTCAAAGAATCAGAGAGATAAAGGTTATGCTTTTAGTAATGCATAAAAGACAAGCATTCACTAAGTGACTAGAAACACCGATGGCTAGTGGAACCTGATGGACAAACAAGTCACAGTGATTCCCAAGAAAGAAACCTAACGATTATTACTGACAAGAAGAATCACAAGCATACCTGACATCCACAATCACAGTGTAACCCAATGGACAGACAAGACCGAAGGACAGACAACCCCGATGGATAGACAACCCCGACAAAGAAGCCCGAGGAGAACTGGAGTGTTGACCAAAGCTATCAAAAACACCAAAGTTAATAAGAGTTTAGAAATGGAAAAATATCTAGCTGACAGAGCTAAATATAGACTTAACTGGTATTTATCATTGTTTTCATCGTCAAGAAAAAGCTACAGATAAGTAAAGGATTTAAAGCTGTTTTGTCCAGTTGGCAAGAAGATCTCTATGAGATAAAATAGGAAGTTATGCTTTAAATAAGATTGGCTAATATTTCGGATCACGCCAAGATCAAGAAAATCAAGAACCTAGAAATGGTGATATCATTTCTATAAAGAGACAACTTAATTCATTATGAATTAAGGGGAGTGAATGAAAAAGAGGATGTTGGAGAGAAACTGATGAAGACTTATCTCCAACACACAGTCCTGATCAATCAAGCTGAGGAAAGAGCTAAATATTTTTGCAGACACCAAGAAATAGAGCATAGTATCATTGAGAAGAACAAAAGTGGAGCAAAGGTATTGAAAATATACATTGATCAGAAAGGTAAAATGAGCTTACAATAGATCTAAAAAATCTGCAAGTATAAGTTGTATATGTGAACAAATCATACTGTTTCAGTTTAACCATTGATAGAGAAAGTCTCTTAACCAAGCAAGATTTAAAGATCCTTTCTATATTGAGATGCATCCCAAGGAGTATCAAAATGTTTGATCATGAAGATAGCATGAGATGCCTGATACAATTTGAAAAACTAGAAGAGTTTGGACAAGGAAGGTAGCATAGAAATGCCTGATATCAAGTGACAAACTAATCTTTTAAATCCTCTAACAAGGTCACACCTAACAGTGTGTTTGTAACCTTTAAAAGGGTTGGCTCTTCACCAAGCTCACTTCAGAAGAGTGAAAATTTTGGGTTACCGATCCCAATTGGTTTTTCCCTTAATAGGGTTTCCACATTAAAAATTCATGTGTCAATGTGTTTATGAGTCATTACTATAGTATTTTTCATTACACATAGCTAATCTGGATTGATCGGTATACTCTAAGTAATTTACTCTTTTTGGTAAATTGAAAGACTACTATTCGGTAAACACAAAGAATAAGGTTTAACAAAGCAGTCTGAGCAATAGTTATTTAATAAGTATATTTGAAGGCATTCATGTTATAGGACTGAAGATAACTAGAGGCTTAATATTGTGGTACTAAGTTTTTGGGTTGATTAATTGGAATATTTTTTAGGCCACTGATTCACCCCACCCCTCTTAGTTATTACTAATAATTGGTATCAGAGCTTATGTGCTTAGAAAGGGAGTTTAATAGCTCAAGCAAAAGATCACAAGATGAATAGACAAGATGTGCCCAAGTTGAATAAAGACAACTTTGCATCATGGAAAAGAAGAATAAGACTCCACCTATCAGGTATTGGTAATGATGTTACTCAACACCTTGATACTAAATATGTGTTTCCTACAAGACATCACACTCTTGAGAAATTAAGAGAAAAACATGAACATAATTACACGATGATAGAACTTGCCTCATCACTCTCCAATGCTGAGTTTGAAGATGTCAAAACCTGCACCTCTGCAAAGCACATGTGGGATAAGTTGAAGTTGGTACATGGAGGAGATACTAATATACTAAGAGCCAAGGTAGAAAGTCTAAGAGGGAGGTTTGATGACCTAAGGATGAAAAAAGGAGAACATATCACTTAGTATAGTTGTAGAATCAAAGAGGTAGTCAATTCTATTCGAGGATTTGGAGGTGTACTTGAAGAGGAGACAATGGTAAGTAAAATTTGAAGAACCTTACTGCCTATATATGCTATTAGAGTTTCTTCTATTCAGGAAATGAGAACAGTTGCAAACAATATAGTTACCCTAGATAGTCTAATTGGTAGATTGATTTCATTTGAGATGAATGAATTTGATAATAGTGTCTTACCATCTATAGAATCTGCATTCAAATCTTCTTTGAAAATAAGTAATTCAAGTTATAGACATGCTATTAGAAATGATAGTGAAAGTGATAATGAGGATCAAGGACTTGATGAGATTGAAGCACTAATGGCAAGAAGATTGCAGAGAGGAAAAGGTAGTTATAAAGGTAAATTACCACTTGTATGTTTCAATTTTAAAGAGGTTGGACTCTTTGCTACAAGATGTCCAAATAGAAGAAAATATGATAGAAGTAATGACAAATCATACGAGAAGAAGTTTGATAGAGGTGATAACAAAGATTACCGAAGCAACCAACAATCTGACAAAAGAGATACTTGAGACTACAAGAACAAAGGGAAGAAAGCTTGTTACCTAGATAAGAAAAGAGCTGATAACACTGACACCAAATCAGAAGAAGACATTGAGATGGTATTTGTAGCCATGAAGGATGATTCAGATGAAGAAGAAGGTATGTAGAAACTGCACTCATATCTAAGGTTAGTAAGAATGATGTCTAGATCATAGATAGTGGTTGCACTCACCATATGACCAGTGATAAACAAAAGTTTGAGACTTTTGAATACTATAATGGTGATTCAGTAAGAATGGGTAATGATACACCTTGTCCAGTTGAAGGTAAAGGAACTATAATGTTGAATAATCAGATCAAATGTGAAAATTATTACTAGGTAAAAGGACTGAATTATAATCTGTTAAGTGTTTCACAACTGAACAATAGAGGTCACAGAGTATCATTTGAGAATAAGAAGGAAAAGATCTCCATTGAATCAGGAAGGGTGATCATAACTGGTGAGCAGACAAAAGGTAACCTTTACTATCTTGATGAAATTAACACCACTTGTTTAATGGCTAGAAACAAAGACATATGGTTGTGGCACAAAATATTATGTCATGTGAATTTTGACAACATGATAAAGATAAGAAATAAAATTAATGTCAGAGGCTTACCGAGCATGACTAAGCCTGAGCATATCATGTGCAAGAATTGTCAAAAAGGTAAGATGACAAAGTCTAGTTTCAAGAGTAAAACCCATACATCTAATGCAATTCTAGAATTATTCCATACTGATCTATGTGGACCCATGAGGAAAAAGAGTTACTATGGAGATAGGTATTTTATTCTCTTTATTGATGATTATTCTAGAATGATGACAATTATGTTCTTAAAAGATAAATCAGAAGCATTCAAGACGTTTAAATGGTGTAAGGCTATGGTAGAAAAACAAAGTGATAAGAAATTTAAATGCTTAAGGTCAGATAGAGGAGGGGAATTTGTTTCAGATGACTTCACTAACTATTGCAATGAGCATGAAATTAAAAGATAGGTTTCTACACTGAGAACACCACAAAAAAATGGAATTGTTGAGAGGAGAAACAAATCAATTGCCAACTATGCAAGAAAATTGATGATTGAGAAGAGAATCACTCAAACTTTATAGAGGGATGTTGTTAGTACTGTTATATACACATTAAATATAGTACAATTGAAGGACATAAAGAAGATACCCTATGAGCTTTGGTATGGTCACACACCCAATGTAAGTTACTTCATAATGTTTGCCAATCAATGTTATATTTTTAAAGATGATAGAAATGGAAAAATTGACTCCAAAAGTGAAGAAGGTATCTTTCTAGGGTAGTCAACCAAAATCAAGGCTTATAAATGTCTTAACAAGTCATCTAACAAGATCATTGACAGTGCAAATGTGAAAATAGATGAATTTGCAGAAAAGAATGATAAGGAAAGCTAAAAAGAGCCACAGGAGTACAATAGGTTTGTTTATACAAAACCTAACACTCTACCCAAGCAGCAGTGTATCACTCCTAAGAAACATAACATTGCACCTGAGCATCAGGTTGCAATTACCAAAAATCAGGAAAATCCTCAAGATGATGTTCTGAGCTATGGAGATCAGAATGAAGGTCAAGAAGATGATAAAAACGATGAACAAAGAGCTGAACCAAACCGTGCCAAGTATGTCAGAAGACAACATCCAAAGAATAAAATCATAGGTGACAAGAAGGCTGGAATGAGAACAAGAAGTAAGTCACTAAACACTAGATGTTTACTTTGTGATTTTGAGCCTAAATCTATTAATACTACACTTGAGAATGAAGAATGGGTCAGTGCTATGAATGAAGAAATAGAAAGGATTGAGAAGAACAGTACATGGACACTAGTACCGAGACTAGATGACAAGAATATCATTGGTACCAAATGGATATTTAGAAACAAGCTGAATGAGAATAGAGAAGTCACTAGAAATAAAGAAATATTAGTATGTAAGGGATACACACAAGAAGAAGGTATTGATTATGGAGAAACCTTTGCACCTATTGCTAGACTAGAAGGAGTTAGAAAATTACTTTCTTATGTTGCATTCAAAGGATTCAAGGTATACCAAATGGATGTCAAATCTGCATTCCTAAATGGAATACTGGAAGAAGAGGTATACATTGAACAACCAGAAGGGTTTGTTGATCCAGACAAGAGAAACATGGTATGTAGACTACATAAAGCCTTGTATAGATCGAAACAAGCACCTAGATCCTGGTATGAAAGACTTCACTCCTATCTCATTAGCATTGAATTTGTGAGAACTAGCAAAAATAGTAATCTGTACTTGAAAGAAGATACCGATGGTAATATTCTGATTGCTGAAATGTTTGTTGATGATATCATTTTTGGGGGAAATGAAATGTTATGCAAATCCTTTGCTAATGAAATGAAAAAATAATTTGAAATGTCTATGTTTGGGGAGATCGAATTCTTTCTTGGTCTATAGATTATTCAACAAGATGAAGACATATATATCACTCAGTCCAAATACATCAAGGAAGTGCTGAAGATATTCAAGATGGAAGATTCTGAACTAGTTGGAAAACCTATGGCTACCAGATGTAAGCTAACAAAAGAAGACAAATCAAATGAGGTAAATAAGACCTTGTGTAGATTAATGACTAGAAAACTAGTGTATGTTGTTCATACCAGACCAAATACAACACATGTAGTTGGAATAGTTGCAAGATTCTCTGCTAATCCCAAAGAATCACATATGACTGATGTCAGGAGAATTATGAGATATTTGAAGAACACCAAGGACTATGGCTTATGGTATAAAAGAGAAGGAAGATTTGATCTACAAGTCTATATAGATGCTGATTGGGCTGGAAACATTGATGACCGAAAGAGAACAACTGGAGGAGCATTATTCATGGGTGACAGACTTGTCACATGGATTAGCAAGAAGCAAGGATGCATCTCTTAGTATACTATAGAAGCTGAGTATGTGGCTTCTACTGCAAATTGCTCCAATATTGCATGGATCAAATAGTTGCTGGAAGGTATGAATATGAAGATTCTTGAACCAGTAATTATCTATTGTGATAATACCAGTGCAATTAACATTTCTAAGAATCCAGTCATGCATGCTAAGACCAAACATATTGCTATTAGGTATCACTATCTAAGAGAACACGTATAGGCAAAGGAGGTGATACTAAAATATGTTCAATCAAAGGAACAATTAGTTGATATATTCACCAAGCCATTACCAAAAGATACATTTGAGTACCTGAGACAGAGACTAGGGTTCCAACCCTTTTTTATCAATCAATAAGCTGACTAGGAGGCTGCATCAGCCTACACATAATCAAAAGATCATTCATGTTGGTGCAAACACCAAGATGAAAAATAACAGATACATTTGTACACAAAAAGGTACAACTATGCACCGAACACAAGAGACATTGTATTGTTGATGGATAGGGAAATTCAAGGAATATATTATATAAATGGATGAAAGATGATATAAGAGAAACTTGTTTGGCATTGTTGTTAAAGGGAGAGATTATCTCATTATCATAAGGGAGAGAGATTCATTATCATAAAGGAGAGATTATCTCATTGATCAAAAAATATTATATCATTATCCATGAAGAAAAGTTCCTAAGAATCAGAAGGAAGAGTTAATCAATATTCAAAGGGAGAGAGATTTATTACATATGAAATATCCATCTAAGGAAGAGAAGTAACAAAGGAAGAGAGTTCATACAAAGGGAGAGATTGTTGTCAAAAGGAAAAAGAGATTACCAAGAAGAGGAATAGTCAAGGAAGAGCACATATCAAAATAGAGACAGAAGATGCTACATCTATCCAATGAAGGGATTGAAGATTGAAGAAATCCACTCTACAAGAAATAAATCTAAGCTATTTTGAGCTTACCAAGAACCAGACATTTGTCATAGTTACAATAGGAAAGATTGATGAAACTGTTATATTTCATATTGTATTAGTAATAGTATAGTATGATAATGTAGTGTGTTTTCATCAATTCCAAAGGGAGAGATTGATGACATGTAACTGATTGAATGTTTGAAGATGTTAAGTTGATCACCAAAATGCAGAAATATAATGCAAGACATTAAATTAGTTAATAGATTGTACTTTCATTGATATCAACTTGATATAATCTAATTAGTTATAATCAAAGTGTCAAAGACTTCAAAGAATCAGAGAGATAAAGATTATGGTTTTAATAATGCATAAAATAAAAGCATTCACTAAGTGACTACAAACATCGACGGCTAGTGGAACCCAATGGACAGAGATCCTCAAAAGTCAAGTCACAGTGATGCCCAAGAAAGAAATCCGACGAGCATTACTGATGAGAAGAATCACAAGCATACCTGATGGCCATAATCATAGTGTAACCCAATGGAAAAACAAGCCCAAAGGACAGGCAACCCTGATAGAGAAGCCCAAGGAGAACTGGAGTGTTGACCAAAGCTATCAAAGAGCCAAAACACTGAAGTTAAATAGAGTTCAGAAATGATAAAATATCTAGCTGGCAGAGCTAAATATAGACTTAATTGGTAGTTATCATTGTTTTCATCGACAAGAAAAAAGCCAGAGATAAGTAAAGGATTTAAAGTTGTTTTTACCAATTGGCAAGAAGAACTCTACAAGGTAAAATAGGAAGTTATGCTTTAAATCATATTGGCTAAGATTGTGGATCATGCCAAGATCAATAAAATCAAGAACCTAGAAATGGTGATATCATGTCTATAAAGAGACAACTTAATTCATTACGAATTAAGGGGAGTGAATGAAAAAGAGGATGCTGAAGAGAAACTAATGAAGAACAACTTCATATAGTCCTAATCAATCAAGCTAAGGAAAGAGCTAAATATTTTTGTAGACACGGAGCAACAGAGCATAGCGTCACCGAGCAGAACAAAAGTGGAGCAAAGGTATTGAAAAGATACATTGATCAGAAAGGTAAAATGAGCTTACAATAGATCTGAAAATCTACAAGTATAAGTTGTATATGTGAATAGATCATACTATTTTAGTTTAACCATTGATACAGAAAGTCTCTTAACTGAGCATGATTTAAAGGTCCTTTCTATATTGAGATACATCCCAAGGAATATCAAAATGTTTGATCATGAAGATAGCATGAGATGCCAGATACCATTTGACAAACTAGAAGAGTTTGGACAAGGAAGGTAGCATATAACTGCCCGATATCAAGTGACAAACTAATCTTTTAAATCCTCTAACATAGTCATACCTAACAGTGTGTTTGTAACCTTTAACAGGGTTGGCTCTTCACTGAGCTTACTTTAGAAGAGTGAAAATTTTGGGTTACAGGTCCCAAGTGGTTTTTCCCTTGTTAGGTTTTCCACATTAAAAATCCATGTGTCAATGTGATTATGAGTCATTACTTTAGTGTTTTACATTACACATAGCTAATCTAGATTGATCAGTATACTTTAAGTAATTTACTATTTTTGGTAAATTAAAATATTGCTATTCGGTAAACACAAAGAATAAGGTATAACAAAGCACTCCAAGTAGTAGTTATTTAATAAGTATATTTGAAGGCATTCATCTTATAGGACTGAAGATAACTAGAGGCTTAATATTGTGGTACTAAGTTTTTGGGTTGATTAATTGGAATATTTTTTAGGCCACTGATTCACCCCCCCCTCTCAGTTATTACTAACACATTCGTGGAATATGTACTTTGATGATTCCTTTACCCAACAAGGGTTGGGAGAAGGTGTCTTATTTTTTACTCCCTAAGGCTATAAGATACCTAAGGCTTACAAAATTATGTTTTCATGTACTAATATTATCTTTGAGTATGAAGCCTTGGTGAATGGTCTCAAGCTAGATATAGAGTGGAACATTGTAGAGTTACACATATATGGAGACCCGTAGATCATTATTAATCAAGTAAATGGTGAGTATCTGTACGCCTCCTTCAATTGTGATCCATGGATTCCCAAGCTTTCCAAAGGCAAGGGTCAGTAGAAAATGTTTCACAAATGATGTAAATCTAAGCACACAATAACTACTAAAATGAATACTAGAAACGTAATCAATAAAATGTACAAGCAAGAGAAAGGAAAACAAATAAATGCAAACCCCACGATGCTTGAAGCTTCTATTGT
>MU228094.1:4343778-4390445 GCA_018584345.1 Thuja plicata
ATTTAAACTATAGGAAATTGAGTTTAATTAATTAATTAATGGTAATTAATCAATTAAAGCTAATTAATTAAATAAAATTAATTATTTAATTAATTTTGGGAATTTGATTAAATGATTTGGGGAATGAATTTAGAGGAAAATAGATGATTAATTAATGATTAAAAAATTATTAATTAATAGATGAAAATTAGTGTTTTTAATGTAAAGTCGTAAGCCTGTCCATTTTAGGGTGTCTACATTTGCCCCTCTTTGATGCGATGTGACTTGTCGCAGTGTGTCAAAGATTCTTTGATTTTGCCCCAGCTTGCCCAGGTAGTAGTAGGTGTATTTATGCCCCCTCAACAAATTTGAGCGAAAAGCCGCGAGATGAGCGTTGATTTGTTGAAACTGCAATTTTTGAAACTGGGTAGCTGACAGGTTTGAAAAATGGTTTAATATGCCCCTGTTATTGACTGTCAAAGTTTTCGGGGACCGGGAAGAAGGTTTGGAGCTCCTAGTGAAATTAGGGTTTTCTGGAACCTCTATAAGTAGCGAAGAGAGCTCTTCATTTGTCACTTTGCGATCATGGAGCTCTGATATCTTGATGAGTTTATTTTCTGATTTCTGCCTTCTTTTCTCCTGTTTTCAAGTGATGGCTGGCCTTCCTGGTGTCACCCACATCTCTGACCGAGTCCAGACCTACCACAGACCAGCTGGCTCTGGACGTCTGGTGATTTTTATCACTTTGCGTGTCATTAATGCTTTCATTTATTGCTTTTAAAAATCATACTTTTTTGAAAAAATACAATGCTTGCCGCAATCGGTCGCAGTTTTGCCACAATTGCAGTTTAAATACCACAATTGCCGGTTAAATACCACAATTGATAAGTGTGCCAAACTTGTGTATGTAAAATGCCGCAATTGAAATTTGTGTGCCGCACTTGCTATTTATATTTCGCAATCACTTAAAAGTATCGCATTTGAATTGATTTATTACCGCAATTGTTTTTTTAGCACTGTTTGCTTGATGTCCTTATTTGTCATCTATTTTTTCTTGCTTTTTTTACTTTCCTCAATGAATGGATTTGATAATTTTGTGATTTTATTCTATGTGCAATTCACTGGGCAGATCTTGCGCTGTCGGGAGTCCAGACTAGTGGGACTCATTTATCAATTTCAACTAACCGAGGATGAGAGGTCAGTGCTTCGTGATCTTGGTTTGTACTAGCTATGTTATATGCCCGAGATCATGACCAATAGGGGTCTGATCTCTACTCTTATAGAGCGATGGCATTCAGAGACTTGCACTTTCTGGTTACTCACTGGGGAGTGTACCATTACTTTGGAGGATGTGTATTGCATCCTCGAACTCCCTATCCAAGGCGAGCTTGTGGAGTATTCCACACACACTGGATTTGTTGCATTGACTGAGCTTTCTAGATTTCCCTGGGATCAGCTTGGGCTTGCTAGTGACTATGACATTCCTTGGTCTAGATTTGGGTTAGGCCTTGATAGATGGTCCACGTTGCTGGGTAGTTTGATATGTGGGATTCTATGCCCCGATTGTCGACAGTGTGGTTTTTATGTCAGCTTTTCTAGTGTCTTATAGAGCATGGTTAGGGACCATACCATCTTTGCTTGGGGTCCATGCATGTTGGCCCACATGCATTTTCACATGTTTTATACGTCTTACCTTGATGGTAAGTAACTCGGTTGCGGTGCTACTTTGCTACAAATTTGGGCATGGGAGCATATTGTAGTTTGTCGTCCTGTTGGTGCCCGAGCTCTCCCAATAGATAGGCTGTATGTCTTCATGTATGATGGAGCCATTATATAGATGCATATGGGTCACTTGTCTTATTGGTGGCAGTAGTTAGATATGATCCCTTATTTCATATGGAGGTCATATAGAGATTGTCCTATCTAGGATAGAGAGGACATTTATCTACCATTCTGTCATCAGTGGAGATACTTGATTGGTCACGTGACTGATCATGTTCATATGATAGATTTTCACAACACTGACAGGGCGTTGCACCAGTTTGGGGAGCAGAAGGATGTATCAGATTCATATGCATACTTTGCTCGAAGGTCAAGGGATGTTTCTGTTTGGGGTGCTGTAGTATCACTTGATGCTGCGCGCACTGAGTTTTTAGGTTTACTCCCTGTGGCATGGACCTGGAACTCTACCATTGTAGACCCAGGTTTGTCTTGTTTTTGATTGCTTATGTACTTTCTTTCTGCTCTTTGATTCTTGCTTATATCTCATTTTGATACTTACGTCTTTATCTTCTATGGTACTGATAGTTGAATTTGTCTTTTGCAAGCACTACACCACAGTATGATGCCCATTGGTTGCAGCATCGGCCGGTTGCACTGACAGATGTCTCGCATCCTATTCCCAGGACTATCATGAGGAGGGCCTAATGGGTACAACATGGTAGGGGAGGTCATGATGGAGGGAGAGGTGGTGGCAGGGGAGGTAGGGATGGGGGGAGAGGTGGTGGACGGGATGGGAGGGATGGTGGGAGAGATGGGGGATGGGGTAGGGGTGATGATGGAGGTGATGATCCTAGTCCTGGGGGTGCTGGCAGAGGGGTTAGGACTAGGGGTGGCTAGAGTGGGGGTCAAACTGGTGCTCCTAGAGTTGGGTTTGGTGCTATTCTAGAGGATGAGGAGGCCATAAAGGAGGAGGCACCTCAGTTGGTTAGGAGAGTGCGTAGGCAGACATCTGCAGTTTTGGCTCCTAGAGAGGAGGATAGAGTGATTATTGAGGAGGTTGATGTGGAGATTGCTGATATAGACATGGAGGTTCTAGATGAGGAGAGTGTAGAGACAGGTTCCTCTAGGGATAGTGGCAGCACTGGTAGCAGCACAAGGGATAGTTCAGAGAGTGCAGATGATTTTTTGGTTCTTAGGTGGAGAGGAGATGAGGGATGGGAGGACAGGATGGAGGTGGGAGACATGGACATTGCTATGGGTAGTATGGATGATGATCCGTCGGAGGTGGAGCACGTCACTCATCAAGTTCAGGACCTTCAAGCCCAACTTTCCTTATCTGATGCACATGCTACCTTATATGATGCATGTGCTACTACTTTAGAAGCCTGGGTTACAGCGGCCGAGTCTCAAGAGTGATAGGCTCATTCTGAGGTTCATTCTTTCATTGATAGTGTATGGGATGTTGCACACAGAGATATTTTGGACAGGTATTACAGATATGGGTGAGATGCTCAGAGGGAGATTGATTATTGGAGACACCATTATGAGGGTGCAGTTCATGCAGTGTAGAGGGTGCTTAGCTACACAGCTTTGCAGAGATCCAGCAGGGCCCAGCGTTCTCAGAGTAGTGGTGTCAGAGCTCTTGGGTCCTCTCATAGGATAGATTCTAATATGCCACCCCCTCGTCTACCTCATGGTGAGGGTGGGGGTATCTCTTGTTGACCATGTACCATGTACCATTTTTGTAGTGATTCCATTGTATTCTCTAAGGAGTGCCATTTTTGTATCCCGACACACTGATATTTATTGATATACATGTTGATTACCTTCTTTGATCAGACTTGCAACCCTTCATTGTACTCAGATATTTTGATTTATATGAGATGCAGCTAGTTTTTTTGATATGATGTGCAATGTTTTACTTGCTATATGTATGATTCAACATGATTTGGTGGTTTATATGATGAGATTATATGCAATATGACTCTATTATGTAGACTCGTATATGGATGATTTACTTTTCCTATGTTATTGACATGTCATGCAGGATGGTGTAAATGAAGTGCATGTTTATATGAGATGCTTTATGGATGCATGTGATTTTATGATTTATCATGTATGCAACTACTATGTTTTTATCCTTTTCTGATGTACTTAATGGAATGAATGTAATCGACTATGCACAAAATAACTGAGTAATGCATGTGTTAGTAAGAATGAAGTTAGTTTTGATAGATGTGCTCTGAGATTTATCTAATAGAATGTGATGATAGAAAGGATGTTCTTTTGCATTTTTGGATAGATATGATCTTGATAGAAAGGATGAATGTCCCAAGTCACTGCCCCTATTTCCAATATTTGTCATCATTGCATTTTTTTGTATTTTCTGATATTCTGAAATAGCGTCGAATGATCCAGATGACATACTACCTGGACACTACCATGACCTCTTGATAGTGGAAGGAGTAGAGAGATTTGAATAGAAAGAGAACCATAGTGAACCCAAATATTGACCATCTAGGTTCGACTATGTTCCCTATTTGAAAAGAAAGAGAGCCAAAAAGCACCCAGATATTGACCATCTAGATATCTCTTGTCCTTTGAATTAATATAAAACAAAGAAACCAAGATAGAACTCCTATGCACCCAGAGTCCATCTGGAAAACACTGTGAGCTCTTGATTTTTGAAAGGGAAATCCAAGAAAACAAGATAGAACTCCTATGCCCCTAGATTCCATCTGGATAGCATCGTAAGCTCTTGTTTGCAACATAAAGGGAAAGACCATAGAAACCAAGATAGAACTCCAAAGCACTCAGAGTTCATTTGAATAGTGTTGCAAGCTCTTGATTCTATAAACCAAACAAGAAAAAAGAGAAGGAATGTTCAATTCTTTCCTAGGTTTAAGCTCAGATCGTGGAGCTACGCGGCTGCCAGATAAGTGATAGTGCCTACCACATTTATCCTAAATCATCATGGCCCTAAAATTGAAGTGAACATTCAACAGAAAACAATCAAAGAAAATAAGTCATGATCTATCATAGCTATTCTCCTCACATGGTAGATCCTGGAGTAGCGTAAGAACATAACCGTGAAATATAGAATGACATCTGACCGACTTGACTGACCTAGTCAACATTTTTTTATGGTTCCTTGATGCAGTTGGATTCTCTTGATTGGCTCGACTCTTTGGATAGGCTTGACTGGTTTGATTGCGTTGATCATGTTGGCAACTGATTAAGCTGTGTTAGATGGGCCCCATGCTTGTTTGCAAAGCTCATGATTGTGGCAGTATTGATTGATAGATTTTATTTCTTTGATCATGTTGGCAGCTAATCAAGCTGTGTCAGATGGGCCCAATGCTGGTTCACAAAGTTCATGATTGTGACAATTGATAGTCTGGCTTGGTCGCCAACTGCTTGTTGATTGAATTGATAGATTGATAAAGCTATGTCAGATGAGCCTAATGCTAATTCATGAAGCTCATGATTGTGACATTGATTGACTGGGTGTGATTGCCCCTTGCTCTCTTGATAACCGAGTTGGTTTTATTGCTTGGGATTTTGCAATTTTTTGAATGTTTTTGATGAAGATTGATTTTCTCTTGATTTTTTGATCTTTTTAGGATTTTTGATGAGTTTTCCAATTTTTAGGATTTTTTCAAGACATTTAGATTCACCCCCTAGTCTAGTGGACCAGTATGTAACCATGGGTAAGTGCTTGGTGCTCAGAGGGCATTGTGCTCCTAGATATAGCTTGGGTAGTTAGTCTTGCATTTTGAAGTGTGCTCAAGCTTTTGGAGCTCATTGATGGTGAAACTGGATTTTTAACACTCGGCGCCTGTTTACTAGGTTTTCACCAAGGTACCTACTCAATAGCGCTTGATTTCTAGGTTTTCACTAAGAGAGAGATTTTGTTTTTCTTTACTTTTTTGCTTTTTTTGCTTTTTCTATTGTCGCCGAAACGCCTAATTGCCAGGTTTTCACCAAGGTAACTTTTATATTTTCTATTTTTTTTGGTATTTTATGGATATGTAGATGGGTGCCTTAACCATAGAGACCTTAAGGGTAGAACCTCTTCAGGTGCATGCTGTTGATGTAGTTAGGGAGATGATATCCTTCTGGTGTTGCTAGTATGAATGCCCCACTCTGAGTAGAGTTGACAATAACAAATGGTCCTAGCTAGTTAGGCTTGAACTTACCAGGTTTGACTCACTCTGCTTGATTCTTCTTATTTTCCATGAGGAAAAGGTCTCCTACCTCAAATGTTTGCAGCTTCACCTTCTTGTGATAGTTCCTTCTAAGTCGATTCTAATAGCCTTGTAAGTGGTCGAAGGCATGCTTCCTTCTTTCATCTAGTAACTCTAGTTCACTGAGCCTGGCTACTCTATAGTCTTCATTTGAAACCAGGTTCTTCAATGATATCCTTAGGGATGGGATTTCCACTTTGAGGGGTAATATCACCTCTGATCCATAGACTAGGGAGAAAGGAGTTTCTCCTGTAGGTGTTCTCACACTAGTTCTGTATGCCCATAACGCGGGACTAAGCTGTAAATGCCAGTCTCGCCCTGATTTGTTTACTATTTTCTTCAGGATTTTCAAGATTGTTTTGTTGGTAGCTTCGGCTCGGCCATTCCCTTGAGGGTAGTAAAATGAGGAGAAACCTTGTTTGATGTGGAACTGTTCACATAGGTCTTTGACATCTTTGTTCTGGAAAGGTGTACCATGATCTGTCAGGATTGTTTGGGGGATCCCGTATCAACAGATAATGTGGTTAAGTATGAACATTTCTATTTGCTTTCCAGTGATGTAAGTGAGGGGAATTGCTTCTACCCACTTGGTGAGGTACTCCGTTGTTGCTATGATGTAATTGTGTTCATTTGCTGAAGAAGGTGTAATTTTTCCCACTAGTTCAAATCCACACATTGAAAATGGCAATGGTGATGTGATAGGATTTAGTTCCTAGGCTGGTGCATGGATGAGGTCTCCATGAATTTGACACTGTCTACACCTTTGAACATATTTGTGTGCATCTATCTCTATTGTGGGCCAATAGTATCCCATGTAGATTATCTTCTTAGCTAAGATGTTGCCACCTCCGTGGGTTCCACAAACTCCTTCATGTACCTCGTACAAAGCTTTCTGGGATTCCATGGAAGTGAGACATCGTAGTAATGTTCCATCTAGACTTTTTCTGTATAGAGTAGTTGAGAGGATGGTATACCTAGAGGCTTGGCGGATGAGGGATTTTCTCTGGTTCCTAGACAAGTTTGGAGGTAAGACATTGTTTTGGAGATAGTTATAGACATCTTGGTACCATGGGGATTCAAGACCAAAAGGGACACATGCTGATTCTGTGATAGATGCCTGACATGATGGCACCAAGAGTTTCTCCACTAGAAATTGGAATTTGGTTTCGTTACCTAGCATATCAATCAGTAATGCTATGGTAGCCATCGCATCTGCAACTTTGTTCTATGCTCTTGGGACTTTCTCGAAGAGAATGTAATGGAACTTGGTGCGCAGTCTTTCCATCTGTTCTCTGTATGGTATGAGATTCTCATCTTTGGTCATATAAGTATTGTTAACTTGACGAATGACCAACTATGAATTTCCAAAGACTCTAAGGTTCTTGATTCTCCATTGAATTGCTATCTTTAGACCGATGACCAGTGCTTCATATTCTGCTATGTTGTTGGTGCATGGGAAGCTAAGTCTGAAAGACTTTGGAATTGTATCATGATCTGGAGTGATAAGTACTATCCCTACCCCCACACCATGGTTTGTACATGATCCATCAAAATAAATTTTCCATACCTCGATCGTCGGTTGTAGTGTCATGATAGATTCATCAGGAAATTCAGAAGTAATAGGCTAGTGGTCTTGAATTGGTGCCTCTGCTAGTTGATCTGCGATCACTTGTCCTTTGATGGCCTTTTTGTCTATGTACTCAATGTCAAAATCTCTTAAGATCATTACCCACTTTCCTAGTCATCCAGTGAGTGCTGCATTGCTTAGGAGGTACTTTAGAGGATCAATATGTGCGATCAATTTTGTCTGGTGACTCAACATATAATGTCTTAGCTTCTAGGAAGTGAAAACAACTACAAGGCACAATTTCTCAATTGACATATAATTTATCTCATATCCAACCAAAGTCATACTTAGATAGTAGATGGCCCTCTCCTTTCCTGCATCATCATGTTGTGCCAAGAGTACACCTAACACTGATTCCATCGCTGAGATATATAGAAGCAATGGTCTACCTTGTACTGGTGGTACCAATATAGGAGACTTAAGAAGGTAGTTTTTGAATATCTAAAATGCCTGTTCGCATTGCTCTGTCCATATGAATTTGATGTCTTTATGCAATAAATGTTGGAATGGGTGGCACTTGTTTGCTAGTTGAGCGATGAAGTGTCTGATTGATTGGATCCTTCCTTGTAACCCTCTTAGTTGTCTCAGGTTCAATGGTGGAGGCATGTCCAATATTGATTTGAACTTTGTTGGATCCACTTTGATTCCTTTGTGGGATACTATGAACCCGAGTAATTTTCCCACTGTGACACCAAATGCACACTTTTTGGAGTTTAGACGGACTTTGAATTCCTACATTCTGTCAAAGATGGGTCCCAAAACCTATAAATGATCCTTTCAAAGTATTGATTTGGCTAGTATGTCATCCACATAGTCTTCCATTGTCTTGTGTATGAGATCATGAAATATAGTCATCATAGCCCTTTGATATGTCACTCCAGAATTCTTTAGACCAAATGGCATGACATTCCAATAATATGTTCCCCAAGGACATGTGAAAGATGTTTTGTGTTGGTCCTCTAGTGCAATCCTTATTTGATTGTAACCTGAAAAGCCATCCATGAGTGATAGCATTTGATGTCCGGTAGTTAGGTCTACTATCATATGATTGTTTGGTAAAGGAAATTCATCCTTGGGACATGCTATGTTGAGATCCCTGAAGTCTGTGCAAATTTGTATCTGACCATTGTGCTTTGTAACTTGTACCAAATTAGATATCCAGTCCACATATGGTATAGGTCTGATGAATTTAGCATCCAGGAGCTTTTTTAGTTCTGCCTTGACTAGCAATGCAATGTGGGGATGCATCTTTCTCAGCTTTTGCTTGACAGGTTTGGAGTTGGGTAGCAATGGGAGATGGTGTAGCACTAGCTCTAGATCTAACCCTGGCATATCCGAGTAGGACCATGTGAAATTGATCATTCTTTCCTTGAAGAAACTAATGAACTATTCTCTCTCCTCAGGGGTGAGTGATTTTGCTAAGTATATGTTCCTCGGGTTCTTTTCATCTCCCAAGTTGACTTCCTCTGTCTCTTTAGCTAGTAGTGTTGATTTCTGCTCTGTCAAGGGGGGGAGTTCCTTCTTTCCATCTTCTAGCACCTCAGTGAGTTTTTTTCTAGAAGATACATCTTCTTTTAGCTTTTTAGTCTTCTTTTGTTCTTTTTTCTTTTATGGACTGGAAAGAGGAGCTTCCTCCCCGAAGTATGCTTCTCTGTCTAGGTTAATGGAGAATCCTTCTTTGTGATCTCTTCACAGAATGCCTTCCCTCAGTCCCATGAAATGAGCTATCACCTCATCATTCTCGAAGACATCTAGGTCAGGTGGTCCTTGTTGATCCCACTCTATAAGCTCAGGGTGTACAAGACAGACACTTTCACGACTATTTGGCTCTGGTTGACTAAAAGGGACTACTAATATGGTGCCTAAAAAATTGGACTGTGATGTGGACACATGATTTGAGGTCTGATAGATGACATGTTTGTCTATACAGGGTTGTTTGATAATGGTCATTTGGTCAAATAGGTATGCTAGATTTATGATGATGTTTGACTGAGGGGAATAATATGGGATTGATGGTTCAGAGTCGTGAAGGGATCTCCACTCATACTCGTGGGATTCAGTCTCAATAGAATGCTCATCCGATGTCTCACTTCCTTGGTTATCATCGATTTCTATGTGTAGGTTTATTTGGGATTGTGTGGTTCCCTCTTTGGCGGGCAACAACTGCACTAATATGTTTCTTATTAGGACATGCTCTATGTTGTGGCCCCGGTGCATCTCTGCTATTTTCTCTTGATTGACTTGAATGTTTTGGATCACAAGACTAGTGCTTTGTTGTCCATAGCCCAAACCTCTTGTGTTTCTTTGGGTTGGTGGGAGAGGCAATTCATATATGCCTTTTTGTCTTACCCCCAGCCCAGTTGTACCATCGTACCCAAATCTTTGTATCATTGTGTAACCATTACCATAGTTTGACAAGGGTAGTGGCTGTCGGATTGTCTCAGGGGAATCTTGGTATAACCAGGTATTGATGTCTTGTTCTAAAGGATTTTCTTCCGTTATGTCTCCCCATCAGACAAAGGTTGTGGGTGGACATCTGAATAGAATAGGCTGCGGAGTTTCTGTTGCAATAACAGGTTGTGGCATGCCATGAGTTCTTGGGCTTTGAGGCATGTGTGTGATGGTAAAGGCTTCTTCATATCTGTATTCACCATAGCCCTTGTCCATGATGGATATCTTGCCTAATTTCTGTGTGATATCTTTAAGATTTGAATCTGAAGAGGAGGGAATACTTGCGTCATATTTAATGACTATCTTTCCTGCTACTCGTGTGACATCCTTGGGATTTGAATCTGAAGAGGATGGGATGCTTGCATCTTGGTTCAATGGTACCTAGTTATTAGTGCTGATTTGGACCGTATTAAAATATTGGAAGGGATTAGGATCTCCCTCTATGATGATTTCCTCTCCCTAGTGTGGGAACTTGATGCATTGATGGTATTTTGAAGGTACAACTTGCATTTCATGTATCCAAGGTCTCCCTAGTAGCATGTTGTATCCCAACTCAAGGTCTAAGATTTGGAAGGGAGTGTTTTTGACCATGGGACCAATATGAATAGGTAGAATGATAATACCTTAAGAGGACATTTCCTCTTCATCATAAGCTCTGATATTTATCCTCCTTGTGACATCAATGCTTGATTTTGAATAGCCTAGTTGCTTGATTAACTTTAGAGTACAGATGTTTAATCCAGCTCCACCATCAACAAGGACCCTACATATATCGCTTTTGTGGACCTGGACTAGTAAGTGCAGAGGATCATTATGCAAGGGTTTATGCGGTGGTACATCACGGTCTGTGAATGTGGCATGTTTGTTAGCTGCTATATGGTTGACCATCATTTGGAAGCTCTCAGGTGTTATGTCCCTTGGGACAGCTGCATTCTGAAGGGCTTGGTTAAGTGCTAGTTTATGCTATGGAGATATGTGCAGTAGATCAAACATGGAGATCTAGGTAGGTGTGCGCTTTAGTTGGTCCACTATGCTTGTTTGTGGATCTGAGTTTTCTATAGGATTGGCTGATGTAGTAGTTGAGGATGGTACTCCTTGCAAGATGACTCTATCATGACGCGTTGTTACAACACAATTGTTACCTTGGTCTTTGATAGTGATTGTAGCCACATGGATATCTGAAGGATTGAGGCAATTGATGACATTATCAATGTTGGCATATGTATAGTTAACTTATTTTGTTTGTCCACCAGACCTGAAGGATTTTCCCTTGTTGTGATCATGAAAGGTATCATTGAATATAGTGTGATCAATTATGCCTTTGGTTTGGGTATTTGTCACATCGATGACCCCTATGTCAATCAAATCCTGGATAGCGTGTTTCAATTGGTAACAGTTAGGCATTTTGTGCCCTTTCACCCGATGAAACTCGTAGAAATCTTTGTCATTATACCACCTTGGTTTTTTTTCATCTTGTTCAAATTCTTTGATTTATGGGAGAGTGATAGTGTTTGATTGTAACAACTTGCGTAAAGCTGATTCTATCGGTTCTCCCAATGGTGTGAAATCTCATTGCTGGAATTGAAACCGTGGTTTGCATTGATTCTATTATTGACTGTTTGACACAACGACCGCTTGTATAGGGGGATTTTGGTTTTGGGTGTATGCTTGTTGAGTGGGCCCTGTGGGTTTTTGGTTTTCCACAGGTGCACCTTGCAGTGACACCTTGGGTTGTGCATAGTTGACTATCTTCACATCAATGACACCATCGCTAGTGACATTTTTGTTTTTGTTCCACCACTTAGCTTTGTCGGTTGAATTTCCGTTCATATTAATTTGTGTGGGATCTACAAGGATTCCTTTTTTGACTAATTTCTACTCACAACGAACTCCACTTTCGATGATTTGTGTAAAGTTTGGAGCTAACTGTAACTCTGTTGTGAATGACATGTCTAGAATTAGATTGTCAATGAACATGACTATTAAGTCTTGTTTGGGCACATCATATGTTATGCGGTTTGTTGTATTCCTCCATCTCTGTAGGAATTTCACAAAAGACTCTCCATCCTTCTATTTAATGTCACAAAGGTCCTTGATGCTGACCTTGCGCTTGATGTTATGATGGAAGTGAGCTATGAACTTTTCAGCCAATTCTACCCAAGACTGAATGCCATGAGGTAGATGTGAGAACCATTCCATTGCTGGTCCAGCCAAACTTTGTGGGAACAGTCACATTAGATATGTCTCATCATGAGAGACTTCGATGCAACTAGCAATAAGCTCTTGGGTATGTTCAATAGGGTTGGTATTACCCCTATATTTGTCAAATTTCAGTACCGAGAAGTGATTTTGGAATGGTGACATGTGAAGAGAATGGTCAAAGGGGTATGGGTATAAATCCTCTACGGTATAGGATTTAGTTTGCCCCTAATTTTACGTATCCATCATTTGGGTTTGAAGGGTTTGCATTTGTTGCATTAACATGTCCATTTGATATTGAGGCTGGTGTGTGTGGACATTCCTTTGTGTTGTGGTGGGTATGAGGCTACACCTTTGTGTCCCTTGAGTAGGAACATAGGATTTCATCCTAGGGACTTGATTTTGATTCCCCATTGAGTGATTTGTAACTCGAGGGACATGAGTAACCCATGGTTGGTTTTGATGTGTTTGCTATTGTGATTGAAATTGGGGTTGATACTGTTGGGGTTGGTATTGCTGCTACTGAGGTTGATGTTGCTGAGGTTGGATTTGAGGCAACTGAAGTTGGGGTTGCTGTTGTGGGGGTTGAAACTAAGGCAACTAAAGCTGGTGTTGTTGTTCTGGGGGTTGAAATTGAGGCAACTAAAGCTAGGGTTGTTGTTGCAAAGGTTGGAACTGAGGCAACTGAAGCTGGGGTTGCTATTGTGGAGGTTGGATTGGTGTCAGAATGGGAAAAGGTGTAGCCTTGGGTGGGTCTTGATTGTAAGTCATTCCTGTAGAGATGGATCCCTGTGGGCATGAGGTGTTGATCCCAAGACTAGTGTGAATTGACTACAGTAGTGACATAGTTTTAGAACAGTTGGTGTTTGGTGGGATGGAAGGCATAGCATGAGAGCTTGAATGTCCTGGCCATGAGACTAAGGGTGGAGGCATACTAGTGACCATGGGTAAACTTAGTTGCGAGCCTGTCATGCCTTGAGTAGAACATGTGTTGGCTCGGGTTGGGTCATTGGTTTGATTGGATATAGTTTATGTCAAAGTGGGTAAGACCAATTGTGGAAATATTGGAGACACAACAGGTAGCATCTTAGGAGTTTGACTATTTTTTTGACCCGCGAGAGGGTTTTTGGGCCATATAGTCAATATACTAAATTCAGTGGGGAGTTTGACTCCCTTCTTTATTAGCATGGCCAAGTAACGTTTAGGGTTCCTCTCTACAATATCATGAACTACTTTGGTGGAGTAAGCATCTTGTTCCACATCTTCAAGTTCTTCTTCTATGATATCTTGGAAAAAAGCTTCCCCATGGGGCTGTTCAATAAATAGAGCAGAACTGGTGTTCATGAAGGGATCGTTCTCTTGCTCTATTTCCCAAGTGGGGAAATGATTGATATATGACTTATTAGGTTGATTTCTAGCCTTAGACCTTGTGTAAGGTCCTCCATGAGGTGTTTGAGACATAGTGTGGTCCAGGTTTTGTAACTAAAACAAGTGATATAAAGAAAACAAAGAAGAAGATCCTTTCTGAGGAAGTTCGAGTTAGGTTTTGGACAAGGGTAATTCTAAAGACAAATTTTGATATAACTTGATCTCAAAGTGGTGATGATAAAAATATAAGATTTGCTAACCTTTTCCTTGGACAAAGTCACTTTGATAAAGATGATGATGTTTGATATGATGAGATCAAGGTATTTCAAGTCTGAGCTTTCAAACTAACAATGTTTTTGAAAATAATCATGCTTTACAGAGAAAGGGTGATCTTTAATGTTTAGAGATTTACACAATGTTCTTCACATTTTCCTGGGATAGACACTAGTTTTGGACACCAAGTGAAGAATTCTTTCAAGGTTTTAGGTTAAAATAGGAATATAGTATATCTAGTCAATTGCGGTACAATTTCACCGATTGCGGTAAAATAACTTGTCGATTGTGATAGTTAATCACCGATTGTGGTAATAAACACAATGATTGCGGAAATAAACAAGTCAACTATGGAAAAATTCCTTTAATTGCGGCACAATACGGGCAATTGTGGTAAATGAGGAACAGTCTAAAAAAAGACTAGAGGATAACTATCATTGCTTGATATTTTTGAAATTTTTGGAACAATGCTTCTGATTTGCAAGACAGTTGATGTTGACAGCCCTAGACTTTAACACGTTTGACTCATTTTTACAATTTGGATGTTTTGTTTTACGTTTTCAAAAATTGATCAAAGGAACAAGCACAATAGACACTATGTTTTGAGAAATGAAGATTGAAATTGTATATGTTCTACAACTTTTTCAAGTAGCAAGGTTATCACGAGGTATCAACAATGAACAATTAGATTAATCTAGGTCAATGGCTTCAGAATACAATGTTATAGGCCCAATTCTTGAATGTCTATTAGCTCACACAACAATTTTCATGCTACTAGGACACGAAGGTCCACGACATAGGTGTCCGTATTTTTGTCGTTTCCAGGTATTGTTGCCATGAAGTGAAGATCTCTTTCACTACACAAATACCATGGGACACATATGTTGGGAATCTTGGGGGGAAATTCTGCAACCCCTTGCACTATAATAAGGTATCTGTTCGGAGGTAAAATAGTTTGGCCTCTAATTAATCAAGGTTGTAGTAAGGGTTTGTGGCATCTCTCCAATCAGTTTTTACGTGCGTGACTCACTTAAGAGCCTAGTTGACCATGCTGGCTCCTTAGGGATATTCACCCGATCCAGACTATTATCAACACACCTCGCCCGAGCTTGGCTAGATAAGATGAAACTTTGGTTTGCACCTTGTTTATATACTGATCAGAAGGATTACCATTTTAAGGTCGTCCTCTGAGGAAGAAGCGCATTCCCCAGACAGGCCTTTCTAAAAAATTAAAGGTTTGTAATCTAACAGTTTGTGCAAGTGCACCCAAAACTCAAGACACAAGGTAAATCGATTAAGCTCCAAATTTTAAAGTGTGAACTAAGCTACACCACCATACAAGCACCAATGTTCAATTTTAAGACCAAAAGTAGGTGTTGATTGCTTGTTCAATTTTAATGCACCAAATTGAGAAATTTTTTGCCTTTATTCAGTTTTAATCCTCACGTCAATTTTAAGCCCAAATCCAAAATATGAGATGTGATATGTTTTGCAAGCACTGTTCTTTTTAAACCCAAATTGGCAAATGAATTCCTTTTAGTTTTCTTTGTATAAACAGGTTAGTACCAAAAAGGATTATTTGCCAAAAATTAGAGTATATGAAACTTTGAAATAATGAATGATGCTTACCAAAACTTACCCTTCTTTGTCCTCTGTGATTTGATCCAATCCTACACAGAAACTGAAAAAATGTCAAATTAGAAATAGATGGGCAGAAGATTTGGATTTGATATTGCAATATTTCTACGATTGCGGCAAACTTCTGGCAACTGCAGTAAACTTCTGTCAATTGCGGTAAAGCACTGGAAACTATGATGAAATGTTGTCGATTGTGGCATGGATCAGGCAACTATGGAAAAATTTGTTCAATTGCAGCACGAATAAAACAATTGCGGCAAAGTACCCAAAGAATGAAGACAGAATAATACTACAAAATCTTGCAATCAATTACGGTATTAAACCAGTTGATTGCGGCACAGTTTTGATGATTACGGTAAAATACTAGAAACTGCAAAATAATACAAGTATCAAAGAAAAGTCCAATTTTTAAATTTACGATCATATAGCCATGGTTGATCAATCTGGTTCTTCATTTGCAAGAGATATTTGGGCTGTTTGTTCACGTCAAGTTCACCAAAATGTACACCTCCTTCGATCATGATCTGTGGATTCCCAAGCTTTCCAAAGGCAAGGGTTAGTAGCAAAGGTTTCACAAATGATGTAAATCTAAGCACACAATAACTACTAAAATGAATACTAGAAACATAATCAATAAAATGTACAAGCAAGAGAAAGGAAAACAAATAAATGCAAACCCCACGATGTTTGAAGCTTCTATTGTCTCTCTCTACTCCTTCCAAAACATTGTTCTTGATGCTCAGTATCAGCGGGACAACGTCTATGACTTGAGAAGTGTCGAGAATTTGTTAATTGAAATGGGTGTGTGATCACAAGATGGCTTGAATGCTAGAACCAAATTGACGGAGTAATGGCACACAAGAGCTTGAAATTCTGGATCCTTCAAATGGTTATGAATTGTTTATTATATAGGAATTGAGGATGAAATGAACGGTTGAGATCAATCCTAGAGATAGGGAGATGAACGATTGAGATCAAAAGGAACTGGAGAGGTCCTCAATAAACTCCACCTCTTCATTTGATAAAGAGGAGATAGAGTTTGGTTGACTAAAGAGCTAATTATGAGTTACCTTTTTGAACTGAAGAGGTGGGTGAAGTTACCCATGTGGACTGGAGAGATGGGTGGAGTAACCCATGTGATCTGATTGGAGTTATCTCTTTGAAGATAAATGGATATTTAATTCATTTATTTAATAATTTTTTTCAACATGTGAGATAATTGAATTCTTTTTTATTAAGAATTGCTTTATTTGATGAAATTAAATTAATTTAATTAGTAAGTTTAAATATTTGAATTTAAACTATAGGAAATTGAGTTTAATTAAATAATTAATGGTAATTAACAATTAAAGCTAATTAATTAAATAAAATTAATTGTTTAATTAATTTTGGGAATTTGATTAGATGATTTGGGGAATGAATTTAGAGGAAAATAGATGATTAATTAATGATTAAAAAACCATTAATTAATAGATGAAAATTAGTGTTTTTAATGTAAATTTGCAAGCCTGTCCATTTTAGGGTGTCTACAGTATCAAATAAGGGATGAAAAATTGATGCCCTATAAGAAAATGGTAGATGATTTCAAGAAACATTTTGTCTTCATTACATTCCAGCAAATTCCAAGGACAGAAAATAGAGCTACAGACACAATGGAAATAATGGAATCTATGCTACAACTAGAGGAACATCAATTTTTCTATGACTTCCTAGTGGAAGAATTATCCTTTCCTGTATTTGATGCACCTAAATCTTAGATAATTTGTGTTCTAAATTAAAAAAAAATCATCTCGATATAGCAATATCTACGCATATCTTAAAGATCAATCATTATCTAATGGCCTATCCAAAAATGAGAAATGACCCCTAATTAGGAGAACATCATGTTATCTAATCATTACTATCGACTTATATAGACATGGTCTCGATGGAACACTACTTAGGTGTTTAGAACTTGAACAATATAATCTCGCATTAAAAGAGGTCCATGAAGGTGTGTGTGGAGCTCACTAAAATAGTTTCTTATTAGCTAAACAAATTTAAGGGTCAGGTACTACTGGCCTACAATGGAGAAAGATGCTATACAATATGCTAAAACATGTCAAAATGCCAAACTCATGGAAATCTCATACATGCTCCAGCTAGGGGGTTGATACCATTTATCACACATTGGTCATTCCAGTAATCAGACTTTGATCTTGTTGGAAAAATCTATCCCAACTCATCAAGTGGACATAAATACATCATCAGAAAGACTGATTATTTCACAAAGTGGGTCAAAGCAGTGCCACTCATCAAAGCCACTAGGAAACAAGTATCCATGTTCATTTTGAACTACATCATTTGTAGGTACGAGATACCCTCATCTATTGTAACGGACAATGTGGGATAGTTCAATAATATATATTGATGAACTTTGTATGTAGTTCCATATCACCTAACATTGTTATTCAATCTATTACCCTCAAGGTAACGGACAAGATGATGCATCAAACAAAAACATTCTTAAAATTCTACATAGAACTGTGAGTAAATCTGGAAAAGATTGGCATTTGCAACTAAATCCAACACTATGGGCATACAAAACCAGCATTAGAACACCAATGGGAGCCACACCATTTTCTCTTATTTATGGTGCAAAATTAATCTTACCAATACAAGTTGAAATCCCTTATTTGCAAGTATCATTAAAAGGTCTTGTCACAGATGAGCAATACCACATAGATAGGGTCCAAGAACTAGAAATTTTGGATGAATACAGACAACATGTGTTTGATCACCTAAAGGTATATCAAAAGAGGATGTCAAGAGGATACACCAAAAAAGTAAAACCTAGACAATTTCAAGTTGGAGTTCTAGTACTTAGAGAAAATTCTAAAAATCAGCAAAATAGAGAACAAAAGGGAAATTTTGAACCCAACTGGCTGGGACCCTTTGTTATTAAATTTTTTTTTGGATCAGGAGCTTATCAAATAGCTAGGCTTGAAGGAGATTTTCTCCTTGATCGTATCAAAACTCTACACTTGAAAAGGTTCTACGCTTGACATTCAACCAAAGGGCTTGTACAACAAAAAATGATCCTGAAGAAAGCCAAAAATAGTGGAAAAGCAGAAAACATAAAAAACAATGGAAAAATTCCTAAAAAAGAGTATTCTTGGTGAAAACCTAGTAAATAGATGCCTTGATACTAACAAAAAAATATAAAAAAGAAAAAGTGCAAAAAAAGTGCCTTGACGAAAACCTGGTAAACATGCATCTTGGTAGCAAAAATAGAACTTTTCCAAGTGGTGAAAACCTAGTAAATAGGTGACACTTGTAATCATCACTCCATCTATCAATACACCACTTGCAGTGGGCTCATATTCAAGTTTCTTCTTGGGCATATCCTTTGGTCACTTTTATGACATCAACCGAACCTAAGCTCTCCAATATTCTACTTTTCCTTTCCTAGAATTTGTCTATATTCAAGTCTTAGGATGATCATACTTTACAGGGGGCATATCTCCTAGAAATTTTAGTAGTCAGGTCATTTTTGCCAGTCAAAGGTTATTCCATCGCACTTTTTCATCCTAGGTCACTGTCTAGGAGAGTTTTCCACTAACATAAAACAATATTTCTTATTACTCGCACAAAGCATTCATTATCACTATTACAAACAAAGGTGTTTCTCAACACCACCTACCTTTAATGAGCACACCACTAGGGTTTCTCAACACTTTAATCATTAGTGTTTCCCAACACTCCATTAGATTGCAATTAATGATAACCCTGGTGAAAAAGGTTTTTTCCACACCACTGCACTCATACAGACACAAATATACACTTTACAAATTACATGGATAAAACTTGATCTTTGATTGATAATCTCTCTTGATAAAAACAATTAATCAAAGGTGTTCCTAAACACTAGTAATCAAAAATAGACTTCTCTTGATTTGTATTGATCACAACTTTTTATAATGTCTCAATGATGTCTTGTGACTAGTGGCATATAAAGAACTCATGAACTTTTCTTTGTCTGATGTCTATAATGATTAATTTTTAATTGTTATGTGTTTCGAGTGACTCCATGATGTCTATAAATTAAATAGAGAGGAACGGAGAGGGGCATGGTGTTTTCTTTGTTTTCTGCTTGTGGTGATTGATTCAATGATCCTACAAAATTTTCATAATCTATGTGTCTATGGTAAGTGCTTCCATCATGAGTGGAAAGCCACATATATATCGGCCCTCTTTATATGAAAGCTATGGTGAGTTGGACCATTCTCCTTGTCTATTTTTTTGTATAAAATGAAATTATTAGTAATGTGTACACAAAATTATGTACCCAAGGACATAAACATTAATTAAAAGGGTCATGTTGCAGGTTACATATCATGTATTGGACCTGAAAAGAGGAAGGTTCTTAAATCAAAAGGAAATAACTAACAAGTCATCCTAGCCTCTATGCCTTGATGCTTAGGTTTATTTTTGACATTGCATTTGATTAAGATAGTACTCATATTTTCATAATGGTTAGAATCTATCAGTGAAGGTTTTACTAGCCTATGGTGTCCATGAAACAAATGCTCTATGATGATAAATGCTATTGTGAATGATCAGTGACATTCCTAAAGGTCTTAACATAGCTACATTCATGATTCATATAAGTTTCCTTAAGCTTGCATGATTACTTGAGCTGAGAATGATTTTCTATCTCAACCAAATCCAAGTTTGACTACTTACTCTTTTCATTGATATATATTTGTCATTTCATATTCATAGAATGGCATAAGAATTTGCATACATTTTTGCATGAGCATCATCTATAACAAAAGAAAATCATACATATCATTGCATATCATTAGTACCTTTCTTATAGAGAATGAAAAAGAAATAAAGACATTCATACATTCATAGGTGCATCCATACATTTATATACATAAAGAAAAATACAAAAACAGACATGTGCATCTCTATATAGACTCATCTCACACATCTATATATCAGTGAAAGGTAAACATATAATGATGTCATCACATGAGTATCATCAATATCATCACAAAGACCAAGTACATCATAAAGTGAAAATCAATCTAAGCATTTATCAAGTAAAGTAGATAAAGAGATCACAAGAATATAATAGAATTAGAAGACAATATCTCATATGTATATCAGTGGATAACAGATCAATATGAAAAAAATAATAGATCGAGTATCATGTAGTACATATAAGGAGATCTCTATAGGATCAATATACAAAATATAAATATAATGGAAAGTATCAAGTCTAACTCCTATAACCACCCTAATTTGGTCTGCTCTAACCATAGACCCTATTTTCCCTAAGTGTGATCATACCCCTAATTATGTCAAGAGAATTCTTCAATTTACTAGCATAATTCATTTAAATCAAATTTAATCTCCTAAGTGATTTAATCACTAAATTACATTAATTTCCTTAGCCAATTAAATCAAATCAATTCAAACAAATCAAAGCATGACTAAAGTAATTAATAAAAAGGAATTAAATAAATCCTAATTACAACTTTATTTGCAAAAGGGAAATCCAATGAGAGTTAAATCACTTGGATCACCTCACATGGATCACCAAATATTTAATCTCCACCTCTCTTCAAATTTCAATCTTAACCTCTCATTTACCAAATTCTTTAATAAATGGAATGAATTTTAAGCTCAATGGGCCCCTAATTCTTAATTGTTGAAAGCAAACTTATGCTGCTCTTATTTTCATAGATCTTAATGTATTTTAGCTCACATTTCATAGAATTGTTATAATATTTCACTTTGGAGATTTCAAATGAACATTTCTTGAGCATTTAGATTCAATTCTTTCAAATTTTCCATTCTAAGCTTGTATATGTCACTGATTAATGCATAATATGAGGGCAATTATATCATTCTTCACACTCTTCTTAGATAGGAAGCAATAGGTCAATTTTAGTGATTGATATGCTTCCTAACTCTTACTTTCCATGTTATTTCACTAATATAATGACTTATTGAACTGTTGTGTTGAAGAAAATGGGTACACAAAATAACACACACATTTCTGACGCCCATCATGGGGCTGATCCTCAGATTTTACCTCACTTTCTCTTCATTTTTTGACAGATTTGTCTTCTCTATTTTCAAGTACAGAGTCGCCTTTAGTCACCAAGGCTCACATGCAGGAAATGACATCGCATTGAGAAAATTGGATTGCATCTCAAATTTCAGATCTCACATCTGGTAAATCCCAAATCATTTTTGGTAAAGGCTCGCATCTCGTATATCTTGTGTCACCTTTTGTGCAAAGTATCGCATCTGGGAAAGGGTCTCGCATACAGTATTTCTAGGATTGTATTTGGGAAAGGCAATCACATCTGGTCATTTGAGTTGAAAATTAAAATGTCTAACCACTAATCTTGTGACCTTGTTTTCTTCTATCCTTTAAGCAGCCTAATGTTTGATTGCAGATTGTTGTCAGAGCCTTTTTTCTCAAAAAGGTGGAGAGAAATTACTAACTTGTGGTTTGCAGGTGGTTTAAAGGTTTAATTTAATTTTATTTGTTTAAGCCTTTGAAACTAAGAACATTTTCTAATCATTTACTAAATCAATCAGAGGATTATGCTCTTTTCCTTTAAGGAAAATCATAAACTCAAAAGTTGATTTAGGATTTGAGAAGAATTTGTGAGATGATTGAACAAGGCAAACCTACATTGTTTAATTTATTTTGGAAAGTAATTGAACAAAACACAACATTTAAATCTTGTGGCTAATTGAAAAATTTTCATTGTATAATTCCTTTCGATAGTAATTGAACAACACAAAGCACTAAATATTTTGGGAGAAAGAATAATTCATTGTCTAATTTTGGATAGAAATTGAACAAGAAAATCACCTAACTTTGGGGAAATTGAACCATACAATATTTTCTTTTCAAGTACTTTGTGCTTTCATAAAAGAGGAATTTAAAATCAAACTTAAGCTTATCACTTAGTCTCACTAGAGGATTTTCTCTTCCTTCCAAGTGGAGGAATCAAAGACTCATCATGGGAGATTGAGTTTTGAGTGAAGTCCTTTGAGGGAAAGAACTTGCTTGGAGTGTTTTTGGGAGAAAATGACATGGAATAGGAGAGTATGCTCTTCTTCTTTTGAAGAATCAGAAATCTAGAACTCCTAAGCTTGCCAATCCTTTGTTATACTTTCAAAACATTAGAGGGTCTGCCGATTGAGGAAAAAATCTCCTGGGATGACCCAAGTGAGGACAAGTTTATGCCAACCATTCCAACTCACTATAATCAATATTCTTCCTTGTAGGCTAAAGCCTCAGAAGATGTAGTCAGTTTTGTTCCTAGAACTACAACATCATTCCTTGAATATGCTTGAGTGTGTGTAGAGCGGAGCCGCTTGAATCTTTCTTGTGAGACTCCACATATTTGAGTAATCATAGGTCTATACGCATCAATTTTCCCTTGTGAAATTCTATGCGAGATGATTACAAATGTATGCCCAATTATACAAAACACTTGTAGTCAAAACATACCTGATTCATCTCTAAAAGGGTGATAATCTTTGTGCAAGGAAAATAGTAATTGCCCGAAGATACTCATTATTCCATGCCCTCACTTGCCTTTGGAGTCAGATAATATGGCATCATGACTAGAGCCATTGTGTGCTTGGTGATGGCTATATTCTTATTAACATTTTAGTGTGTACCTAAGTCTACGAGAAAATATTTTCATTCTATGCTTAGAAACTAGGGAATAGGGAAAGTGTTTTTGTCACCCCTTAACAAATAAACATTGCTTGATGTTATTTAAACTCACTAAGAAGATAAATCCAAAAAAATCAATAATATTCATTCCCTGACATACAAGTTGTTTTCAACTCACTGGAAAGTCTCAGAAAAACCTTATTGTCAAACAAAATTTCACGTACTTTGAGATGAAACAAGCAAAACATGACAAACCATCAGAGGCTCATTTTTGGTCTGTCTTAGGTTTCTTCTGGTTGCATCAACTCACATCCAAGGAGAAAACTTGCTTTTGGTCATTTATGCCTCGCATCTAGGGAGAAAGCTCACATTTTGTATTTCAAAGCTTGCATTCAAGATATCAAAGCTCACATCTGGTTAAGTGAAACATCACATTCAGTGTGTCACATCTAGGATAATGGGAACTTGAAGATTTGTCTCTCAGAGAAATTTATTATATTTGGATACCCTTTTGGCTCTTTAGTCTGGTCATGTTGCTTTTTTTGGTATGCTTGTCACTGTTTCAAAACTTTTTCATAAGTCTACCTTACATGTCCTTTTGGGTTCTCACAATTGGTCTCAAAACATGTGGCCTACTCACTTCTCAAAACAACTTTATTCCTAGCTCACTATCATGGTATTCTAACCCTCTGACGCTGGAGTCATTCACTTATATCAAACATAAATAATCCTTTACTACTTGGACACACTTACTTGGAAAATTTGAGACTCCTCTTGACACTATTGGAAACCTTTTGACATAGTTGAGATTCAGATTTTATGGTTAACGCGAGATGAAACAAGTATCTTGCTGATGAATTAGAAGTACCTCCTATATTACTACAATTTCAACAAGGAGAAACATCTCGTAATCCCTTATTTGACACAGAATCACCCGTAATGGAAGCTCCTCGAAATGAATGGAGTAAAGCTTTTGAAGAATACAACAATGACAAAAACCAAAGACAAGAAGATAGTAGTAGTGAATAGGAAATACACATCACTCATCCTTTGTTTAAATTGGATAGTGATGTAGACATACCCAAGGAAGAGCATAACAAAGTTAGAAAAAGTAGAAAATTCTAATGGACATTGGAAAAGATCATTGGTGAAGATAAGGAAATTTTTTTTCTATATATAGCATCCCTTGGAGTCAAACTTCCTAAATATTATGATGTTGAAAGACCAAAGGAAAAATATATACCAACCCCTATCTCTATTCTCACCAAGAAATTGACCTTGATGCAAGCTGAACTTGCAAAACTCAAACAAGAAAAGGTAAAACCAACAAAAAATACTCTTTGGATCACATTTGTCCATTTCCTTTTGACAAGAATATCAACATGATTCCATTTCCTCCCAACATGGAAAGGCCCAAATATGACAAGTATATAGGAGAGAATGATCCACATGACCATGTGAGAGAGTTTTGTGCTCTAAGCATAGAGTACATGCACGAACCTACCTACCTAATGAGGCTATTTCTGGGAGGTTTAGGTAGAAATGCTATGGAGTGGTTCTCCAGACTCACACCAAAGGTGAAATCTTCTGAGGAGTTAATACAAAATTTTATCCAACATTAATCCTCCAATATACAACATGGTGTAACCATGATGGACTTATGTAACACAAAGTAATGAACCGGTGAATCCTTTACACACTTTTTACAAAGGTGGAGGGAAATCTTTGCTAGGTACTCAAGAGCTATTCCCGAATCAGAAAAGATGGAAATATTTATTAACAACTTCGTACTTGAATTAAACTATTCTTTGAAAATGTAAGATTCACATAGCTTTGATAGGATGATAAAAAATGACATTCGTATTGAAGAGGTCATGGTTAAGAAAGGAGAACTCACACTTCAAAGTGATAGTAAATCTACCAACTACAACAACAAGCTTAAGTGGTGGAAACAAAACAAAAAATTTGTTAACGATGGAGTGGTAGATGCATCCAATACTAATCCTAAACCAATAGTGTTCAATTTAACAAATAACTTACAAGTAAACAAAGAAGCCAAGGTAGCAACCACAATACCTAAATCAAACAATGAGAACAAAAAGAGTAGACCATGGACCTCAACAAACATTCACTCCTTTGGGAGAGCCCCTTGAGATATTTTTGAAGACACTCTTGGACAACAAAGTTCTTACAACTCCCGATTCAAAACCATGGGAACCAGAAGTTAAACCGAGATAGTGGGATGATAATTCATATTGTATCTTTCACAAAAACAAGGGACATAAGACTAATAACTATGTTAAGCTTAAACATGTTATACAAGATCTTATTGAAGGAGGAAAGATCAAAGTGGAAGGACACATGACTAATGAAGACCATACAACATTTAACAAACCATTCCCTAACTATGAAAAAGGGGAAGATTCTAAAGGAAAAGGAAGTGAAGTGAATTACACCTACTCCAATAACGATAATGTGATCAACATGTTGGACATTAAATATGAATCAATAAATGTGACACTATTAAAGGTTCTAAAGAAACATCCATACAATCAAATTTAGTGACTCGAAGTCAAGCACAAGTCACAATCAAAGGAGCTAGCTCCTCATCAAAGCAAGAAATATCCTCAAAAGTACATGTTGTCACAATTCCCAAACCAGCCGCAATGAGACAAACAATTACCATACCTTCAAAAAATTATAACTTGGTGGATCAATTGCAAAGAACCTTTGCTCAAATTTCTATATTTGAGTTACTCAAAATCTCTTCAGTGCATAGGGAAGTTCTTGAACAAGCCCTACATTCTACAAATGTTCCAAAAGACATTGATGTAGACAAGTTCTAGCAAATGGTTAATCATATCTCAACACCACACTATCTCTCTTTTCAGAAGAAGATGACAAATCATTGACTCATCTACATAACTAATCCCTACACATTGAAGTCCTAATTCACAAATATCGTGTCAGATGTGTATTGATAGATGGAGGCATAGGGTTTAACATATGTACTCTCAATCTGGTAAAGAAGTTGGGTCTTTCTGAACAAACCATTTATTCAAGAAGTAAGATAACTATCAACTCTTACAATGAATAAGAAAGATCATCTAAAGGCCTCGTTGTTCTACCAATCAAAATAGGACCAGTTGAAAGAAACGTGATCTCCCAAGTTCTAGATCTACCCTTGGCTTGAAATATGCTATTAGGGAGACCTTGGATTCATGAAATGCAAGAAGTACCATCTACTTAACATCAATATGTCAAATTCCCACATAATGGGGTGGAAGTATCAATTCTTGTAGATGCGAGTTATACATGCAATAATGTCAAAGAAGATAGTATGGTTCCTCATAATAAGGAATTCCCAAAAGAAACTATACCTGAAAATACTAAAGACATGGTTATGAGAAGCTTTGGAAAGACACTAAAACTTGAAGAAACCAGCATGGGAGAATACAAACTAGACATGACCCCATCATTGACAAAACTTCTTGTGTCTCCAAGATCTTATGGGAAACCTTGCTCATCTTTCACACCTACTACATCTAAAGAATGAGACATTCACAAAGAAATTGGTATGGTTAGAGCCTCTACTTCTCAAGAGGATGAAAAGGAAGAAAAAGTAGTCTTGGCTTGGCTCTATAAAGGATAACAAAAAGAAAATAAGGTAAAACATGTAGAGATATCCCCAGAAAAGTATGGTAAAGGATATGACCTTCTCAAAAAAATGGGATATAAAGGGAAGGGAAATTTAGGAGATAAAGGAAAGGGACTTGTTGAACCTATACACATGGAATTCAGAAACACCAAAGACAAAACATGATTAGGTTTCAATAACAAATCTAAAAACCCTACTTCAAGAGATGGTCCAATCTTTGATGAAGGAAGTGAGGATGAAGAAGAAGAAACAACATTAGAAACATGGACCTATGAGAGATTATTGCAAATTGTATAGAGTATCCTTAATATCAAGGAGAAAGATATGTACCTATTTTTGTAACACAACAAGAGACCCAAGTTCCTTTATTGACACAAGCTACTATTCAAGAAGTAGAGGAAACAACAAAAGTTTCTCCTAAAGTCTCATTGATAGAATAAAATCCTAAATAAATACCCCAACAACAAGATTTACATCCTAACTAGGGGCAATTGGTCACAATTTCACATGTCCTAGATTTACCTCACTTTGATCTACAAGTGGCTAATAGGGTACATCAAGTAACTATTGCTGAGTTTCTAAATAGATCAGACAATGAAATACCAGACTCACATGATTATGAATGGGATCACTTGTCTAATTATACTATGGACATTGAGGTAGATGTTATTCATAAATGTGCACTAATATTAGAAAGAGGAGAGAGTTCTAACACTTCCTCTAACACTTTTTTTGTTCCAGAACCAGATGGGATACCACTACGTAGGATTTTTTATGTGGAAACTGGTGTTTTACTAGGTTTAGAGGACATTCTAAGACTATAAGAAATGAGTTACATATTTATGAGAGAAGAAGAAGAAATCTCAATTGATGAGTCACTAGATTTAGGTCTACATATTACTAACAATGACCCTATTAATGATGATTTAACTCTTGATGATCTAAATGTTGTAGAAGTTGACTTAACAGAACATGTCTTGTCAGTTAATAGTTGTGATGTTGACGTGATGTTGTCCTTACCAAAATCTGAATCATTATCCTTGATAAACCTTGACTTAATTGATTGGAATAATTTCGATCCTACTCCTATCATGAAATTCCCTAATGACTACACTTTGGCCTGTTAATTAAATGCTTGTGAACCTTATCCTTCTTCCACCAATGCAAGGAGCATGAACATGATAGAGGAGGATATCACGTTTCTTAGTCACAAATTGAAAAATAAAAAGAAACAAAGAACTGATGGTGAAAACCATGTTGTGGCAGTATTAGATTCTAAAAAAGTAAAAATAAAAGATGTATCTGATGGTGAAAACCTCCCAGAGGTGCCAAAAGATGAGATTATTAATATCCTCCTTGAGAACTTTCAAGAAAGATCTTCATTTTTTATAGTTACTACACAACCGTTTAACTTGGGAACAACCGAAGTTCCTCAATTTGTTCACCTAGCACAATCCTTATTAGAAGAGGAGAAGATACAATTCATTGAGTTCCTAAAAGAGAAAAAGATCAATTTTTCATGGTCTTACAATGATATGCCTGGACTTGATCCTAAATTAATAATGCATCATTTATCTATAGATCCTAGGATCAAACCCGTGAAATAGAAATTAAGAAAGATGCATCCTCATGTTGCATTACTTGTGAAAGAAGAGCTAGAAAATTTATTGAAATTTGGATTCATAAGAGTCATCGCTTACAAAGGATGGATTTCTAATGTGGTACCAGTATCTAAAATAGATAAATCGATCAAGATTTGTACAGACTTTAGAGAATTAAACAAAGCATGTCCTAAAGACAATTTTCCACTACCAAACATTGATATGATCATAGATCTTACAATAGGCTATCAGATGTACTCACCCATGGATGGTTTCTTGGGCTACAACCAGATTAAGATTGCTCCTGAAGACCAAGAGAAGATAGCATTCACATGCGCATGGGGAAATTTTTGCTGAAACGTTATGCCATTTGGATTAAAGAATGCTGGCGCTCCATAACAGAGAGCTATGAAAACCATATTCCATGATATGATACATAAAAACATGGAGGATTACGTGGATGATACCTTATCCAAGTCAAAAACAAGAACTACTCATATTGAAGACTTGCAGATAATATTAGATCGCATGGAGCAATTTCAACTCAGACTTAATCCAAAGAAATGTGCCTTTGGAGTTCAATCAGGGAAGTTACTAGGGTTTATTGTATCAACAAAAGGAATTGAGGTGGACCATGAAAAAGTTATAGCTATAATATAAATGTCACCTTCACACAATATTAGTCAAATGAGGATGCTACAAGGAAGACTCCAATCAATCAGGAGATTTATGTGACAACTTGCAAACAAAGCACAACCTTTTACTAAACTGCTACATAAGGGTGTTACCTTCAAATGAGATGAACATTGTGAAAATAACTTCAAAGAATTAAAGGATTACTTGGCTACTCCTCCTATTCTCATGGTGCCCATTCATGGAAATTCATTACTCCTATATATCTCAGCTACGGCTACATCGATGGGAGTATTTCTGGCTCAAGAAGATGAAACTAAAAAGGAAAGAGCAATTTACTATATCAGCAGAACACTGGTGTCTTATGAACTCAATTATAGTATAATTGAAATAGCTTGCTTATTAGTTGTCTTTGCATCACAGAAATTGAGACATTATATGCTATCACATACAGTAAAACTAATTGCAAAGATGCATCAGCTTAAATACCTCTTGCGCAAGATAAAATTAATAGGAAGGCTAGCAAAGTGGGTCCTAATTTTAAGAAAATTTGATATTGAGTATGTGGATAGAAGGGATATTAAAGGACAAGTCCTCATAGATCAATTAGCTGATTCACCCTTGCAAGATGATGCACCTTTGATAATTGAATTTCCTGATGAAACTATTATGCATTTGACTGAACATCCATGGAAGGTGTACTTTGATGGTTATTTCATGGAACAAGGTTCTGGATAAGGAGTTCTATTCATCACTCCTTAAGGCTAAAAAATACCCAAAGCATACAAATTAATGTTTCCATGCACAAATAACATTTCTAAATATGAAGAATTAGTGAATGGTCTTAAATTAGCAATGGAATGTAAGATCATAGAGTTACATGTGTATGGTGACTCCTAGATTATTATTAATCAAGTACATGGAGACTATCAGACTAAAGATGAGAATTTTATTCCTTATAAACAACTGGTTGAAGACTTGAAAAATTACTTTGTCTTTGTCACATTCCAGCAAATCCCAAGGATAGAAAACAAAGCTGTAGATGCTATGGCTACACTGGAATCCATGTTACAACTAGAAGAACATCAATTCTTCTATGACTTCTTGGTGGAAGAATTATCCTATTTAGATTTTGATACCCATGAGTACCAAGTAATGTGTTCTTTAAATGCCCACGATCAATCCTGGTACGTCAAAATCATTACCTATCTTACTAACCAAACTTTACCCAATGACCTATCAAGGAATGAAAAACAAGCCTTAATTAGGACAGCATCACGTTATGTCCTCATTACTAATAACTTATATAGATGAGGTCTCAATGATACACTTATTAGGTGTTAAGAACAAGAAGAGTCTGATTGCACATTAAAAGAGGTTCACAAAGGTGTATGTGGCTCGCACTCAAATGGCTTTTCGTTGGCTAAAAAACTACTAAGAGTTGGCTATTACTAGCCTACCATGGAAAAATATGATGTTCTATTTTCAAAAACATAATGCCAAACAAATGGAAATCTCATCCATGCTCCTGATAGAGAACTCATACCATTTATAACACATTGGCCATATCAGCAATGGGCCTTTGATTTAGTTGCACAAATATATCCTAATTCTCCAAGTAGACACAAATACATCATTACGGCCATTGAGTATTTCACTAAGTGGGTTGACGCCATATTGTTGATCAAAGCCACTAGAAAATAGGTGGCTATGTTTATCTTGAAATATATTATTTGTAGGTATGGGATACCCTCTTCTATTGTAACAGACAATGGGGGCCAATTTGAAAACCAAGACATCAAAGACCTTTGCACATAGTTTCACATTACTCAATATTTTTCTTCAATCTAGTATCCTCAAGGTAATGGATAGGCTGAGGCATCTAACAAGAACATTCTTAAAATCTTACATAGAACTATGAGTAAGTCTGGCAAAGACTGGCATTTGCAACTAAATCTGACACTTTGGGCCTACAGAACAAGTATCAAAACACCAACTGGAGCCATGCCATTTTCTCTAGTCTATGGCGCAGAAGCAATACTTCATATTGAGGTAGAAATTCCATCTTTGAGGGTATCTCTCCATGGTATTGTTACTGATGAACAATACCGCATTGAGAGGGTGCATGCACTAGAATTACTAGATGAGCGCAGACAACAAGTGTTCAATCATCTGAAAGTGTACCAAAAATGCATGTCAAAAGGGTACAATAAATAGGTCAAACCATGAAAATTTCAAGTGGGGGATCTCATTCTAAAAGAGAATCCTAAGAACCAACCAAACAGAGAATAGAAAGGAAAGTTTGAACCCAACTAGCTAGGGCGTTATGTCATTACTGCAACTTTTGGGACTAGAGTGTATCAGTTAGCTACACCTGAGGGAGATGTTCTTCCTGATCCCATTAATACTCTACATCTAAAGTATTTCTACGCTTGATATCTGGCTAGCAGAGCCCATGCAGTGAAATTTTTTAGAAAATACCAAAAACATCATAAAATTGATCATGAAGAAATCCAAAAATAGTGGAAAAAGTCCTGAAAAAAAGGTATCCTTGGTGAAAACCTGGCAAACAAGCGCCTTGATACTACAAAAAGAACAAAAAAGAACAAAAAATTTGAAAAGGAGAAAAGTGCCTTGGCAAAAACCTGGCAAACAGGCATCTTGGTAGCAAAAATAAAAAGCCTTGCCAAGTGGTGAAAACCTAGCAAACAGGTGTCTCTTGAACTCTGTGCTCTATCTATCAATGTATTGATGATACTAATACTTCATGATCTCACATGTGCTATTTGTTGACTCTGATTCCTTACAAATTTCCTATCCTTGATTGGGATTTGTCTACATTTGCATCTTAGGAATAGTCATTTTACACTGGGGGCATCTTTGCTTGCATGTTCAGTTTGTGTCTGCTAGGTTTTCCTAGGTTCCTTTCTAGGATGGTTTGCCTCTCAAAATAGTATTTCTCAATACTTGCAT
The DNA here is from genome assembly GCA_018584345.1 of Thuja plicata. Taxonomy (NCBI): domain Eukaryota; kingdom Viridiplantae; phylum Streptophyta; class Pinopsida; order Cupressales; family Cupressaceae; genus Thuja; species Thuja plicata. Next base: position 4,375,847 of record MU228094.1, read on the forward strand.
CACAAAATGTCACTATAAAATACAAAGGTGTTTCTTCAACACCACTTACTTTAACAAACATCATACTAGTGTTTCTAAACACTTTAATCAAAAACTTTAAAATACCTAGTGTTTCTCAACACTTTAATCCAACACTTTCAACTACCTAGTGTTTCTCAAAAGTTTAATAAAAAATGCACTAGTGTTTCTCAACACTTTAATCAACCAGTGTTTCTAAACACTACATTGGATTGCAATTACTGACAAATTTAATCTCATATACTTAGACATGAAAAACATATTTCTTAAATTCCAAATTCTATTTGATGAATCTCTATTGTGCTTGAAAAATGACTTCACAGTATTTCTTAATACTACTTAAACACATAGACTGATCTTGGTTTGATTATGACTCTTTTATGTTTCCATGATGTTTCACACTAAGGGCATCTAAGCGATTATAAATTTTCTTTGATTGATTATCAAATGGTGATTCTTATGTCTTCCGAGTTACTCCATGATGTCTATTCAACAACAAAGAGTCGCAAGGATAGGGGGCATAATTTTTTTTTGGTTTTGTCCATATGGTGATTGTTTTAATGATCCTATAAATTTCACCTAACTTGGATGTTTATTGTAAGGGCTTCCAACATGAGTGGATAGCCACATATATCTCGATCCTCATTATGTGTAAACTACAGTGAGGTTGAAACAATTTCCTTGTCTATTTTCTACATCAGATTCTCACTAAGGTGTACACTACATTATATATATTACATTACACTAGATTCTCACGGGTCACATATATTACATTACACTTGAACAGAACTTGATTCTTAATAGTAAAAGGACATAACTAACTTTTTATCCTAGCTTCTATGCCTTGATGCTTAAGTTTATTTCTGACATTGCATCTAATACACATAGTATTCATACTTTCATGATACCAGTGGGTATTAGTGACAATTGTACTATCAGGTGATGTCCGTTATAAAAACACCCAATGATGATAAAAATGCTACAATGTATACAAATCAGTAACAGTCCTAAGATTCTACATGTAGATGCATTTAGAGATTGCATGATTCAATTTTGAAAGAAAAGCATAAGGACTTGAGGTTAAAATAATTTCTTGATTCATCTGAAATCCAATTTAATTACATAATTTATATTACTGATATCAATGTCATTGCATATCCATGACATACATTCTGCATTCATAAATGAGAACGAGAAAATACAAAAACAAAGCATTCAAGAATTACATTTATTTTCTACATCCTAAGTGCATCCATACATTTATTTTCATAAAGCAAATCTCAAAAACATACATTTGCATATTCACTTAGTATCATTTGAAACACATTTATATATTAGTAATAAATCAAAGAGCATAAATGATGTCATCACATAATCTAATCTAAACTCATCAAAGACACCAAGATCATAATCACATGTGCATCAATCTAAAAATCTATCAAAACAAGAGAACCCATGAACATATCAAGATTAGGAACAACTATCTCAGATATATCAAAAATGGAACAGATAAAAAATATGGATTTGTCTACAAGAGAGTACCAAAGTATCAGTGTGCATTAGATATACATGTATAAAAGCCTGCAAATACAATGAATGATCTCAGAAGAATCACAATATAAAATATATTAGAGTACAAAGTCAAGTCTGACTGCCACCCTCTCCCTGAAATGGAGGAGGAGGAGGAGGAGGTGGTACAAAAGGAGCTAGTGGAGGCATCGCCCCCTCAGAATGTTGTGCAATATGAAAATATGAAGGATCTCTCTATCCCTCTAGAACTATAGCATGATATAAACCAAAATAATATGCAGCTTGATGACACTAATGTGTCACTATCCAAGCCTGGGTATCTCGCTCTGCTCTGAGCATATCACCCTGTCGATCCCTCTCTGCTCTAAGAGGCTCGAGCTATGCATCTCTGTCTGCAAGTAATGCCTCTAATTTTGTGATCCTTTCTCTAATATTCTCATGCTCACACTCACACTGTGACAATGCATCACCATCTCTCTCAGAGACTCTGTCTGTATCTTGTCCCGTAGGCCTATCTTGTTGTCTCTCCTGTTGTCTGTCCGGCTATCTCTGGTAATCTCTAGTCAGCAGTGGACCTAGATCTCTATGTCGAGCTACAAATCTGAGGTGAGTTTGTCTACCACTGGCACCCTCTCCACCACCCACTGCACCCCCACCCCTATCATCTCCACCATCATCTCCATCCTCTGGACCCTATCCTCTATCTGGAGGAGGGTGCCTCCCATCTCTCCTATCATCCCTCCCTCCATATCTCCTCTTGTTGTGCTCCCCATATGCCTCTGATAGGTCAATCATCAGCTAGGTCATAATCTAATGGTTCCTCGATCTGAGGAACTACCTCATCGAGAGCTGTGAACCATGGAAATGGATGTTGTAACATCTATGCAAGATAGCCTTCAGAACAAACTGCATCTGCAAAATCTAAAAGAATATCCCAACAGACTACAACCATATCACTAATAGAACATTGTGTAGTCTAATATACTAATCTAGTACCCCACAGTGGCTCCTCATCACGGATCCAGGTGTAAATTGATAAATCCTAACACCTTCCCTACACGCAGCCATACTATCTCAATACTTGTGTCACCAAGAAGCGCTCTACAACATACCTGGTATGTCCAAGCAAGTACCTACTCTAAAAAAAGTATGGAATCTTCCCCCTTTCTGAGACCCACTCCTCACAACCAAGGTATGTTCGCCATACAACTACATTCATGTCATCAAAAAGATAGTGCCAATACTCTACCTTGCCCAAATGGGGTTGCTGAATCCATCCTGAATACATGTATACATAAGGCTATTGATCCAAGTGCTTCCTATCTACTATTGGTCGTGTCACAGGGATATGCTCCCAAGCCCAGATTTGTAATACAAGAATCCCTACAGTCATGCTGCGGGAGTACTGATAAGCAATCTCATGCAACTCTCAATAAATATGGGCCAAAATACAGCTACCCCATACAAATCTCTGGGAAGATACTATCATCTTCTCTAACATATTGTCCCACCCAACCATGAAACCATGTTTTCCTCTATCAGGCATAAGAACACCTATAATCAATCTGGCTAAATAAACAGGAAGATGATCGGAATGATCGCACATGTAATCCTAGGTAAGGTACCGATGAGCTATAGAATCATCTACAAAGAATTTTTGAGCCGTGGTAATGGTTGTAACAGAACTCACATCAAACTGATTCTCTCGACACATAACTAGAACTTGAAGAACATGCCACACATCCTCCAGTGTGACTTTCATCTCACCTATCAGGAGATGGAAGGTGTTATGCTCTGAATGCCATCTCTTGGCAAGAGCAGTCAACAACCCCCAATTCACCCTCATATCAGGTAAATATATCAAAGAAAGTAAACCTACACATGCGACTATCTCTACCTCATCCCCTATCAAAGATTGGGATAACACAAGGACATGACCTGGGTATGGTCCTCGGAAAGACAGAACCTCAAAAGAAACCTGTTAACAGATATAAAATACATGATCAAATCATTATTCTAACTAAGGCAACTATGCAGAAAATTAATTAGCTAAGTGTTTTTGGTCCTCAAAAGAAGAAAAATAGAAACAATCAGAAGAAAATTAAATCAAAAATCTGAAATGATTTTGTTCCTACGGGGTGTGATCCTTTTTACAGGATACGATTTGCAATTTCTGGGATGTGATGGGGCATATGGGAAGCGATCCTATTTTTATGGGATGCAACGTGGGATGTGAGGTGCAAGGCTGTTTTAGCAGGACACGATGACATTCAAACACCTTTCTAAAAACTACCACATATGAGTAAACATTCAAAGACAGGAAATGATCCCTAAACTACGGGATATGACATGGGAAATTTGGTAAAAGTGGGATGTGACATGGGATTAACCGGACACGATCCCAAATTGAGGATGCGATGGAAAATTTAAATGGCTATAATTACTTCAAAAATGCATAAAAATGAAAACAAAAAATATGGACGGGTAGGTTTTGAGGTACTTACCGATGGTGGGTAGTCAGCTAGATGTTGATGTCATTAGGAAAGCTTGAATCGATGTTTATGCATGGGGACCACCATCTTCTCTATAGAGCTCTCAAATTACCAAGGATAAAAGTGAAAATGAATGGGTAAAAAGTGAATTTTGAGATATATATTTGACTTTTTGAGCTACTTAGGAGCTTGGGAACTCCTCCCAGACTATTGAAACTCAATTTTTTTCTCTTTCTGATCAATCATGAATGAAATCAAATGCGTAGATGATGTTTTACATGGCACAGTAAAAAATTTATGACAGTCCCTAAAAATGCACAATTATTCCATATGTTCCAAAAATGATTCACAGGATTTACGCAATCAGTTTTGCGTGTTATATATCATCACATTGCACATTATTCATCAAAATCTTGGTCAGACATCATTTTATCAGACTCAAAACTCACATCCTAAATGTGATTAACTTGGTAAAAATGTGTCTTCTCTTAACACACCTTCATTTCTCCACTTCTTCTAGTTGATTCTTTCTCGATTCAATTGATCATTTCAAGTGATATATCATTCTATAGATGGATTTTTATTCTTTTTCCTTCAATTTCATTCCTGAAGGGGCATGATCACACTTAAATAAATCAAATTCTTTCTCAAAAAGTATTAAAATGACTTCATCATCAAAATACTAAGGGCATGACAGCTTCCCTCGATTAAGTCAGGACTGTTGGATGGAAGGCTTTGGTTCTCACAAGCTGGATATCTTATGTCTATTTTTCTCAGATTCTTATTAAGCTCCTAGCAGCTTTGTACTGACCTTCGTTCGATCAAGTTCAGAGTTAGTATTATCAATTCTCATATGAGAACCAAGTTCAGTGGTATCTTTAAGATCTTTGTTTATTGACCTTTGTTCGATCAAGTTCAAATTCAATTATATCAGTCTTAGTTCAATCAAGTGCAAGACTGCTCTCATTAGACATTTCGTTCAATCAAGTGTGAAATTCTCAAACTTTCTAAAGTCAACTTCAAAACTTTCTTTGAATCAATACGCTTCTCGCACATCAATTCAAAGAGGGGAAACTGTAACCACCCTAATTTGGTCTACTCTGACCATAGACCCTATTTTCCCTAAGTGTGATCACACCCCTAATTATGTCAAGACAATTCTTCAATTTATTGGCATAATTCATTTAAATCAATATTAACCTCCTAAGTGATTTAATCACTAAATTACATTAATTGCCTTAGCCAATTCAATCAAATCAAAAATAAATAAAAAACATGGCTAAAGTAATTAATAAAAAAGAATTAAACAAATCCTTTAATTACAACTTCATTTGCAAAAGGGAAATTCAATTCCCTAGCCAATGAGAGTTAAATCACTTGGATCACCAAAGATTCAATCTCCACCTCTCTTTAGCTTTCAATCCTAACCTGTCATTCACCAAATTATTCTATAAATGGAATTAATTTTAAGCTCAATGGGCCCCTAATTCTTAATTGTTGAAAGAAAACTTATGTTGCTCTTATTTTCATATATCTTAATGCATTTTAGCTCACATTTCATAGAATTGTTATAATCTTTCACTTTGGAGCTTTAAAATGAACATTTCTTGAGCATTTAGATTCAATTCTTTCAAATCTTCCATTCTAAGCTTGTATGTGTCACTGATTAATGCATAAACTGAGGGAAATTATAGCATTCTTCACACTCTTCTTAGATAGGAAGCAATAGGTTGATTTTAGTGATTGATATGCTTGCTAGCTCTTAATTTCCATGTTATTTCACTAATATAATGACTTATTGAAGTGTTGTGTTGAAGACAATAGGTACACAAAATAATACACACAACTCCCACCCTCAGCCTAATCATGAGGGGGAGGAGGTGGAACATCTACTCATGTGGAAAGTGGTGGCGGCATAGCTCCCTCTGACTGCTGAGCAATAGTAGAATACAATGGAGCTCTCTGGGGATCAGGAACGACTGTGAAATATAATGTAAAGTAATAAGTTTCCCTCTATCCCTGATGTGTGGTAGTACAATCCTAAATGTCTCTCTCATCTCTCAACATATCTTCCTGCCAATCTCTCTCAGATCTCATCATCTCTAATTGCCTATCCTTTTTTTCTAGCATCATATCCAATGTAGTAATGTGAGCCCTTATTTTCTCTCTCTCCCTCTCACACTATGATAAAGGATCTATATCTTTGCCTCTATATTTGAGAGGATCCTATGGAGGAGGTCTACCACTACCATTTCTCTCACCAGACTATCTATGTGGTGCTATCCTTTGCTACTATTGTCTAGGTAATAATGGCCCAAGATCTCTATGCGGAGGAAAAAATCTCACTCGGGTGCACCTGCCCTCCTCTCCTCCACCACCCCTATCATCCCCATCATCACCCCTATCATGGTGGTCATGTTTTTGACCCCTATATATAAAAGGGCCCCTACCACCTCTATCACCTCTGCCTCCATCCCTCCAATGCTATCTCTCACACCCCTTAATGCTCTCCCTCTGCCTCTAGCAAGACCCTCATCAGTAGGATCATAATCTAACACCTCCTAATTCCGATGTGCTATCTACTCAAGATCAGCGAAGCATAGGAATGTGTGATGATCTAGATTGTCTTGGTACTCATCTATAATCCCACCATTAGTAATGTCAAGAAGATAATCCCACTCAATTGTTACCATCTATGCAATCTCACACATGGGAGTCTCATAAGATATCCTGACACCCTACTATGCCTTATCATCCCTAATGTGTGTGTATATTTCCTGATTCTGTAGAACACCCTATAATATACCATACTATTTGAATACACATGTAACAATTAAGCACTAAAAAATGTATCTGGTACAACCTGTAACACCCCAAAATTGGCATCTTGCAACCCTAACCAATTTTGTTGCATTTGTCACTCTTCTAGATCATCAAAGTCCTATTGTACTAGGCAATTCTGAGTTTTGACTGACTTTACTCGACCTGAGTGTCAAATGCAGAAAATCCTAAACCTGCATTAATCATACGTTATGTTTAATTCCTAAATATCTATTGGCTAAACAAACCTTATGATCGAATTAATTTAATTATAAAGTCCTAGCACTTTAATTAAATTAAATTCACCCTCTTTAGCTAAAATACATGAAAAGGAAATAAATAATATTTAATTATTAAATAAATATCCTCATTTCAATAATTGAATTTAATTATTTAGATAATTGAGAAAAATACATTTATGAGGTCATATTTATTTAATTAATTAAATATTCTCTCAAAATCTTATCTTCAGTTCAGAAATGGAAACTTTGAATTAAATGTGCTTTAAAGAGAAAGAAAACAGTTAAATCAAAAGAGAAAAGAATTAAAATCAAAGAAAGAAAACAATTAAAGCAAAGGGAAAACAATTTATTATTCTCTTTTAAGGAAAGCTTTCTATTTTAAACTGGCTTTTCTATCTGTTTTATTTCAAAAAGGAAAGTTTCTATTCTGGGGTTTGTTGCAGCCTTGTCCTGCTGACAAATGAGACAACTCCTGACATACTCATCCAAATATTTTCTCATATTCTGCCAGAAGAAGCCTCGCTCAAGAAATGCGAGGGTTCTCTTTTGTCCTGGGTGTCCTACCCAAAGACTGTCATGACATTCATGGAGAACTTCTCTCCTCACATTCTTCCACTGTGGGAGGTAGACTCAATCCTGGGTAAAAACCAACAAGTCATCTTTGATACTGAACTTGCAAGTCCTTCCCTCCATTGCTTGCTTAAACAGCTCTATTGCCTGAGGATCCATCTAATAACCTTCTTTGATGGACTCCAAAACTTTGTTGGATAACGTCACTCGGCTCACCCCCAGCTGAACCTCATGTTCCTCTTCCACTGCAGCTAACTGTCCCTTTTTGCTTAGAGCATCTGCTACCACATTCTTCTTTCCCGGATTGTAGAAGATCTCAAAGTCAAATTCCGCCAGGAATTCTTGCCACCTAGCTTTCTTCGGTGTTACTTTTTCTTGAGTCTTGAAATAGGTTGAGGAGACATTGTCTGTTTTCACAATGAACTGTGTCCCCAAGAGATAATGCCTCCAAGTTCTGAGACAATGTATGATCCTTGTCATTTCCTTCTCATGGGCAGGATAAGTATGGATTTTATCACAGGGTTGCCAGATGTGGACGGGTTTACTAGCATCATGGTTTTAGTTGATAGGTTCTCTAAGTATGGCACTTTTGTACCGTGCAAAGCACCGTGCAAAGTGGATGATGCTGCTAACTATTTCTTTAGATGTGTGGTGAAGTATTGGGGTGTCCCTTTGAGTATCATAAGTGATCGGGATGCTCATTTTACCAGCAACTTCTGGAAGGAGTTGTTTAAACTGATTGGGACAAGGTTACTCATGTCTACGAGTCACCATCCAGAGATAGACGGACAGACTAAAAGGATCAATGGGATCCTGGAAGATTATCTGAGGCACTTTGTTTGGTCTGACCAATCCAACAGGCCAAGGCTGTTGGACTCAGCTCAGTTTAGCTACAATATGTAGAAGAGTGCATCGAGTCAGTTCTCACCATTTGAGTTGGTGACAGGTTAGCAATCATTGACTCCTCATATATTTTTGAGTGGATACATAGGAGAATGTCCAGATGCCAAGAAAAGGTTGCAAGAGTGGCATGACCAGGTAGATATTGCAAGGCATAATTTGGTCAAGGCTGCTGAAAGAATGAAGCACTATGCAGACTCAGGGAGAAGCAGTGTGGATTTCAATGTTGGTGATAGGGTCTTTTTGAAGATGGATCTAGTTTACTTCAAGCCACCCAAGGGGGTGAGTGTAGCACTTGGTCATCGTTTCGATGGGCCATACTCAGTGATTGAAAAAATTGGGAAAGTTGCATACAAATTGAAGTTACCAACCCACATGAGGGTCCATAATGTTTTTCATGTTAGCCAGCTCCATCTATATCATGAGGATAAGGAGGACATCAGTCAGAATGTCCCAACTCATGAACCTACCTTTGTCAAGGATAGACCAGGTTTGGAGGTACAGGAAGTGATAGTTGTTCGTGAGCGGGGATTTGGAAATAGAAGATGGAAGGAATTCTTAGTTCATTGGCAAGGCCAATCTAGAGCAGAGGCATCCTGGGAGCAAGCTGAGAACATGTGGAAATATGAAGATAAGGTCTTGGAGTTCCTGGAATGGGACTCCACCCTTCCTCTCTAAGCTTGGAGCAAAGGGGGAGACCTCTGCAGCAGTGCATGGTGCAGTGTTGTCGGTGTCGAGGATGTTGCCTGTTTTAGAGTGGGGGAGGATGTAAAGGGTTGCTGATTCCTGGAAGGGGAGAAGTGCAACTTGGATGTAGTATCCAAGTCTGGAAGGCAGGATTGCACATTGGGGTCAGGAGCCCTACGGGGGTTAATTTCTACCGTGATTGAGTCCTCCTACTAATAACTAATGTAAGGGGTTGCTGATTCCTGGAAGGGGAGAAGCACAACTTGGATGCGGTATCCAAGTCTGGAAGGCAGGATTGCACATTGGGGTCGGGAGCCCTACGAGGGTTACTTTCTACCATGATTGAGTCCTCCTACTAATAACTAATATGGGTGAATAAGAGTAGCCCAACCATTCAAGACAAACATTCTACAGTATTGCTTGCATTCGCAAGAGCGAAGTGTCATGGTGGAGAAATCCAAGGAGCCACAAAACAGCATTCAGTGAGTAGTGAGTTCAGAGCAGTTGTGTGTGTTGAAGCAGTAGTGAAGTGAAGCAACTTGGAGTCCCCGATCAGAGAGGGGGCCTGGGTCTTGAGTTCCAAAGACACAGAGTGTCTGGGGTTTGTAATCTACGTGCAGAACTATAGCCAGAGTGCTTGGGTAGTACTCGGGTAGTGATCAACAATAGAGTTGAGATTGATGTACACCAAGCTAGGGGCCATTGTTCAAATCAATAAAGCTACTTCATTGCCCCAAGTAATGTGTTCCCATTTCATGTGAATTATTCCGCTATGCATGTTTATGTTATTGTACTCATCAAGTTGTGTGTGCAGGTGCTAAAGTTTGGATTGTGGTAAGGAGGTGTAGTCCGGGAACTTCAAAGTGATCAAAGATTACCGGTGTCACGCGGGGTCAAAAGCTAGCCCTGTGACAATAAAATAACTCTCATTCCTCATTCAAAACCCCTGGAGAAAATATGCATTGTTAGAATACTAAATTGTTCCTACATTTTTATCATCTCATTTCTAGTTAAAAGCTTTCATTTGCAATAGAATAATTTCAATTTTTTTAGAATAATTGCATTGAAAACATGTCTTAGATTAAGCTTGCATCTTTCAATTCTTAGAATAACTTTGCATTGCATTACATTCATGGAGAAAAATCCTTCATTGTTAGATTGGTCTATGGTTGTGAGACTCTCATCCTGAGAACTATTTTGAAAATCCCGTCTGGATAGAAGGCAATAGGTTGAATCATGCAGACAGGCAGGATGAATAATCTCATATTCAGTCTTGTGTGTATCTAATGAAGAAAGAATATGTTGAAGTGTATGGTGAATTAACAAGACCAAATTTACCACATACATTTCTGGCACCCACCGTGGGGCAGAACATCTATTTCTGTTATCACATTTGAATTATTTTTGAAAGTCTTGGGATCATGTTTGTACTCTGATTTTGCAGGTAAGACAACACATTTCATATTTGTTTTAGCATGGAGCAAGTTCAAAATTTTCTTCTATCTTCTGTCTATTATTCTCTTAGTGTCTTTGAAGCTCTCATTTTGAGCCAAATCTGACTCCACCATTGCGTCTGGATCATCATTTCGGTTGAAAATGACTGTAAACATGCCTATACTTGTCAAAATTTGAATCTGTGGCAAAAACATTTTGCCCAAGGAGACCATACAACCAGTTGCATAGAAATCGAGGTAGATTTCATATTTTTCTACACACAGCCCGAGGCAGTTTTTTGAAAAAAATCTTTTTAAAAAATTAGATTTTTTTTTAATATGTTAAATTTGACGGCCGTCAAACCATTATTTTCCATGACCTTCTGTGACAGCCACGAAACTGTCAAATTTAAACTTGCAAGTTGATGACATCAGCAGGGTTTGAAATTTTTTTAACCTTCACCATTGAGCTTTTTGAATTTGTAGTCTAACTTTAAATGATCATATCTTGCTCATTTTAGGTCCAAATTGAGTGCAATTTTTTTTTTATTTTGGGTATAATTGTCTGAAGATTTCTGATTTTTTCTTAGTTTCTAGATTTTAGTCACATATTTATCAGAAATTGCAGGTTTTCATCACTGTACCTGTCTAATCCTTTGTTTTGCAGCTTCCAAAGCCTCGTACGGGCTCATACGGTAACATTTTTTAGTGCAATTTTTTTTGAAAGTGCGTTATTTTCTATCTACTTTCTGAATATGTGATTTGTTTTCTGATTTTTGGATTTTGATAATGTGGACTAATCTTTGGCTTTTATTTTCATGTGATTATCTTTTGTGTACAGCCTAACAGTGGTTTGCAGAATGTTATCCAAGAAGACTAAAATACAAACTACTCACGAATTGGTTTTGCAGGTTGCCTTTGATCGATAGAATGAAAAACATTGTGCTTGCATCTTGTTTTTGATTTCTTAAAATAGGAACCCACATGCAAGACTTCTTAAAATGAACATTTGTTTGATATTCCAGGGATGACAATAATGTCAAGAAACTATGCTCTCGCCCTTTTGGGATGATTAGAAATCCAGAAACATTATTGTCATTTTCTTATTCTACTTGAAGTGTCTTCTAGTTTTGTAAACCCAAGGAATTGCATGGACGTATCCTCTCCCCTCGCCTTCACAGATCTTGGGTGTAAGAGAAATCCATACAAATCATTTAGTGTGGCTACCTTCCAAGTGCTTTAGCAGAGCCAGTGAGAGTGGATTGCCCAACCGGTAACAGGCTAAAGCCAAACCCTTCCGAACCGGTATATAAAAATACCATTATGATTAATCTCACAATGGACAGGTGTGAATTTATTGTGGCAACCAAAATATCATCTAGTACCCTAGTGCTATGTTAAAGTTCCAACATCGTTAACGTGAAAGCCTTGCTTTGAAAGGATTGGGAGAGCCCCCTTTATTGGGAAAATGATTTGATCACAACCACCTGAACGGATGTCCTTACTACAAACTATTGTTATAGTATCCAAAAACCCTCTATCTATTGGCGCAGAAGGTTAGAGACTGACTAAGATGCCCCACACTTTTATGGCTCTTAGTAGAGACAACAGCCCTTTGGGAAGAAATTCCTTTGGGTTTCGAAGCTTGGTGTGCCTAAGAAGTGAATGCACATGTAAGGAGGAGCCCATGCCTCCAAGCTTCTATGTTGTCCGCTATGAGTAAGCATAGCTGAACTTCAGTTCAAGTGGGGATTCAACAGATTCAGCCCTGGCTATCCTAGGATCATGATGTGTTTGTTCTGGTACTAAAAACATTCTGTTTAATGTGTTTTGCATGAGCATTTACTGAAACAACAACAACAACAATCAAATGATCTGGAAAACTTTAAACTTGTGATACTTGTCTATCTTGTCTTGTCTGAAACTCTGCCAAAACTCTGTCAAAACTATGTCGAAACTCTATCAAATTTTCTTCAAAAACTTGTCAAAACTTGGTTTTTCATCAGTCTATCCTACTACATTTAGTCTATTCTAAAATTTGCGCTGTCATAATGCTTCTGCTAGTTCACATGCAACTACAATCTATTGTTAGTCTAACCTATCGCTATCTTGAAATTTGATGTTGTTACACTTGTCCAATTGATCGAGTCCTTTGTTCAATCTTATCATCTTTGTCTACGTTGTCCTTGTTCTAAGTTGTGAGAGAAGGTTTGTTAACCTTGACTCAACATCAAAGTATTTTTCTATCTCCTTCTCAGTTGGACATTTATGTCTTGGTCTCTTTGGTCTTGGACTTGGATAACACTTTAGGTATCATCACAGTGTCGGTCAAGTGAATCAACTTATTTATGTCTGTGCAAACTAGAAGTCATTTTAAGGAACACTGAAAATCTATCACCTTGCTGTCCAATTCTGTATTCTATTGTGAAGGTTATGTCTGAATCTTCACAAATCCATGCTTTCATCAACATCATCACTAGTCTGTCTTTGACTGCAATCTGTTGACAGTCTGACTTGTTGCTATTTTGAAATCTGACTTTGTTGTACTAGTCCAAGTGACTCACTATCTATGTCTACGATGTCCTTATCCTGAGTTACGAAAGTAGGTTTGTCAACCTTGACTCAAGCTCATAGTCATTGCTACCTCTGTCTCAGTTGGACATTATCTCCTTTTTCCTTTGGTCTTGGACTTAAACAACACTTTAGATATCACTTCAGCACCTGCCAGTCAATCAATTGATTCATCATACCTTCTCTTCAATCTTCTACGCAAGCATATTTAAACAATCTTACAATGTCTAAAAGCAAAGAAGAGATTCTTACGGAAACTTTATTAAAACAACTTCAAACTTTAGAATTTGAACTCCAAAGATTAAAGGGGAAAAATGATACTTCATCTGACAAAACCTCATTAAGATCAACCTGTCCTTTGCTATTTGATCATGATTCTCACATCTCCACACTTTCATCCAACATGGATAAATCTTGGTATGACAATCCCATCTTTGATCAAGAACAATTTTATGACAATCCCATCTTTGATCAAGAACAATTTTATGACAATCCCAACTTTGATCAAGACCATTTTTATGACCATCCTATCTTTGATCAAGAGCGTGTAGAGGAAACTATGACAAAATCAGATGAAAGTCTCTTTTATCCGCAAAAGAAGGATATTGCAAGTCAAGAAGCATCTAATTATCCTTTAGAGAGAATCTTTACTCCTTTGGGACAATCTTATGAATCTGCATTGAAAGAACTTCTTGAGAATGACCTCATCACATTACCTCAAGTCACATCACATGGATTGAAGTTCTTAAGTAACTATTGTGCATATCATCAAAGCAATGAGCATAAAACTTTAGCTTGCATGGAGTTGAAACATAAAATCCAAGATCTTCTTGATGATGGCATAATTAAATCGAACAATCCTAATGATTTATCTAAAGAAGAACAAGATACTAATCTCAAGCATGATCAATTTCAAAAATCCATGTCTATCAATGGTTCGCATATCCCATCTACTTTTTTCACTATTCCTCCATCTCCTAAAGCTTCCCCATCTCTATCAAGAACTGAGCCTAATGATGACTATGATTACTCTCAAGGACTACCTCTAAAAGAGATCCAAGCTAATCCACATACGACTGCAAGTCCTTCTCAGGCTTCAAAGATCATAGATCCCAAGCTTTCATGTGCTTCAACGCTTATCATGCCTACTCAAAATGATACTCCATTAGCCTTTCAAGAATCCCTCATGCATATCAAAACTCCCACCTCGTCCATAGAAGTGACTCCATTTCAAGAGCGAAATCCAATGTGCGAAGAAACAAATATCAACAATGATCAAGATCAAGACACCATCCATCCTTATCCAATGGTTGACCAAAGTCACACATCTCAAGAG
>MU228094.1:4391731-4486871 GCA_018584345.1 Thuja plicata
ACCTACCTCTTACCCATCCATCTCATATCCTTCCATCCCTCTTATCCAATCCACCGCATAAATCCTTGGCTACCATCTTCCTTATCCTCCATATCATCTTCTCTACCATCACCCTATCAACATCTTTTAGCATACTTTCAGCGACCTTGGCCTATCATAAAATATACTTAAGAGGAGCACTATCTAAAGAGCTAGAAGCTTAAGTTCCTCCATAAAATAAAAAAGATGAAAAAAAAAGAAAAAAAAAGTGCCTTGGTGAAAACCTAGTAAACAGACACCTTGGTAGCAAAAGTAAAGATAAATCAATCTGTCCTATGGTGAAAACCACTTCTTGTGGTACCTTGGATAAGTATCATGATGAAATATTGGTAAATAGGTGTCATGCGTAATTCCTCCTACCTGCACTCTTCACTTGGGGGCAATTTCCTTCCATGTCATCTTCTCCCATCATATCTTACATCCAACTAGCTCATGAACATCCATGTTCCTTCTGCTAATCTTAACAAGGTTGAGCCTATCCATGAACACTATGCATCTTGACATCCATTATCCTTTCCATCAGCCTATTCACTTGCTCTCATCCATTTCACCCTATTGTGATCTTGTTTATCCAAAGCCTATCCTTCCTATCTCTATGCATTCCTATCATAATCCAAAACATGTACTTATACCTCCATCAACCTTTATCCTGATCATAGCTATATCCTATCCTATCTAATTGACCCCTTGGTCTTGATCAAAATTGAAAAACAACTTCTTAGAAGTCTCTTGAAATTTCCACTCTTTTGGACCACATACTTTTCATGACATCAGGTCTTTACCCTAAATGTTATACAACATCGCTCCATGAGCCTACATTGCTATATTATTTTTTCCCTAGCTTGGGTATTCTTGAAGAGACCGTCCTTGAGGTTTGCATTCACCCTCTTCATCCATCATTGGCTATTTGTCTCTTACATCAGCTTTCTAATCCATCTGCAATGTCCTACACCTTGATAGACATTGGGGCAAACCATTGTGATCTTGCTTGAGATCGAGTAATCTCTAAAAATCTAAAAATTGCAAAATCTCTAAAAATTCTAAAAATCTAAAAAATTCCTGAAAAATGATCATCTTGGTGCAAACCTAGCAATAGGCACTTTTGATGCATCCACCAAAAAAATCATATATTCTAAAAATACAAAAAAAGAGCAAAAGAAAAAAGCTGTCATTGATGAAAACCTAGCAAACAGGCGTCATTGTAGCAAAAAAAGAATTTCTGCCAAGAAGTTGAAAACCTGGTAAACAGGCACCTCTTGTTCCACATTGCTATATCTATCACAACACCACTTGGCTTTATGTATTTGCTTTCCTGCTTTGCTTCTTTCCTATTTTCTTGCTTAAATTTTCTTTTTGTTTCCTGTCAAGACACCAACTCACATGGATTGAAACTGGTCATACTCTTAGGGAAACCCTCCTCATCTTCAGGGCATTGTCCTATTATCTTTCAGGATATTCTTCATGACAGTCACCAGTGGTTCTCACTATGTCTGTATACTATCACTTATCTTATATTGAGTTCTCTCTTCTTGAGAATCTCCCTCACATCAGTCACCAGTGGTTCTCACTGCTTTTGCCTACTAATGTCTAGCTAGTCCTATGATCTCTTCACTTGAGCATCTCTCTTGTGTCAGTCACCAGTGGTTCTCACTATGTCTGTCTACTATCATTGTACTATTGAGAGTGATCACATCCGTTATAGTTGGAGTTATACTCAAACGCTCTATCTATCGATACTCAGTCTTGATGATTCTTTGTTTTAGTTTGTATATAGCTTTCAGTCACTTTCATGACACTTTGGTTCCTTTGCGAACCCTACTGACTTGACTTTGATTCAGTTCCATACGCTTGGGGGCAATCAAATCTGGTTTTTCCTCACAACATATGTCAAGTCAGTCATCGTTAATTGGGGGCATGGGTCCCCCATTTGATCACATCTTTGGTTTACACCTGAGTCAGTAATCTTGTCATTTCTGAAAGACAACTCGCTACTAACACAAACTGGTGTTTTTCAACACCACCATAACAGTGTTTTTTAACACTATCTTTGGACACATCTATGTTTTTCAACACACATCAAATATCTCAAATGAAAACATCTATTGATAACAATCAAACACAATGCACTCACAAGCACAATGGTGTTTTTCAACACCTCTAAACATGAATACATTCGCAAACTTTGAAACTGGCTGAGCTATTCTTAAATATTTCTTTGTATGTTGTCTGTTCTTATGGATTTCATTGATATTTTCTTTGTCTACTTCTTTTTGGTGTAGTCCCAATGATCTGGAAACATCAAATAAACAAGGTGTATGTGATAAGAGCTCCCGCACTAAGGTGGAACAACCTCACATCCCTCGATCTTGTTTATTTGCACGCCATGGTGAGGTCGGCACTATCTCCTTGTTTGTTATTGCTCTATTTTTTATTACTTTTTTTGTTGATGCATGATCGCACTCATGGTTATCTTGGATTTGAATGCCTCAATACTGGTGTACTCTTGCAACATTAACTGGAAATAATGTTCAGGTCATCTTGGCTTTTGTGCCCTAGTGCTTATGTTTGTTTCCTACATTTTATCCGATGTAAGTCATATTCATATCCTTATGGTTGCATTGTGGCACCAGTAAGGGTTGTATTGACTTTTCTATTCCAAAAAAATTCTCAATGATGATGATTTTATGATGGGTCTCACAACCACGTCCTAGGTATTGCATCTAGCATAGGATTGCATTTTCATTCTAGACTTGTATTGTGGCAGGGATTCAGTGTTCTCTTCTTTGCATTCTTCTGGATTCATACATTGGGGAGTTCTTCTTCACTATCCTAGTTTTTTCATGACTACACAAGTGTTCTATCCTCTCTCTCTATCTTCAACTATATGCTCAATCCATTTTTGTGATTGAAATCAAAATCTGACACTTCTATATAGCTCAAAATTGCATTTTAAAATTTTTGGGACCGTCGTGATTGGATGCTTGTGCAGTCGGCTTTCTGACGTTGCTTTCTTGTCAGAATCATATCTTATCATCATTTTCTCAAATATTTGACTTTTTTCCTCAAAAGTCAACTCTAGTCAACTCTAGTCAACTCTGGTCAACCTTAGTCAAACTTGGTCAACCAGACCTTGAAATCGCTCGAAATTGATTCTGGAGCTTCCAGATTCTTCCATAATTTATTCTGAATTCTTTTTGATCTCTTATTCAACATCTATCTATGATTTTTTTCTCTCCATCATCATTATGACGTGTCACCTTTCCATTTCGCTTTCGAGGGGGTAGGATGATTACATCATTAAATCTATTCCAATCAATCTGATCTGATTTTCAAAAGTCCTCATTGCTAGGGGCATCTTGTCACTTGGGGTATGTTCAGTTTTTCATACCTCATAGTCAAAAATGGATGCTCCACAATCAATAGGGGCATCTATGTTCCCTACATCTCGTCATCTTTTAAATATCTGAGCAATCTAACTCAGATTCTTGAGGATCAAGATTCATTCTGGAGATGATTCTTGAAAACTCATCTATTGGGAATTGGGGCATTCTAACCCTGACTCCTGAATCAAGATCCATTCTGAAGATGATTCTGAATCTCTATTGACTATCTTTTGAGACAGGTATTGGGGAAATCTAACCCTGACTCCTGAAGGTTGAGCCTCATTCTGGGGACAATCTTGTGAAAGATATCAATCTAACCAATGTATTGGAAATCTAACCTAGATATTGGGGGACTAAGCTTCGTTCTAGAGACAGTCCTAAAATCTCTATTTGATTATCTTGTTGGACAGGTATCGGGGCAATCTAACCCTGACTCCTGAAGATTGAGCCTCATTCTGGGGATAGCCTTGTGAAAGATATTAATCTATTTAGGTATCAGGGCATTCTAACCTGGATCCCTGAGGATCAAGCTTCATTCTGGAGATGATTCTCAAAATCTTAATCTATTAGGTATCAGGGCATTCTAACCTGGATCCCTGAGGATCAAGCTTCGTTCTGAAGATGATTCTCAAAAACTCTACTTGACCAGCATCTTGGCAACCTAACTTAGACTTCGGAGAGTCAAGCTCTGTCCTTGGGATGGCTCTAAAATCTTCATCAATCGATCTTTGCATCATCAATTTTCAGATCTATTCTTTTGTGCTTCAAGCATCAGACTATTCTTTGAATCAATGCGCTGCTCGCACATAAATTCAAAGAGGGGCAAAATGTAACACCCCAAAATTGGCATCTTGCAACCCTAACCAATTTTGTTGCATTTGTCACTCTTCTAGATCATCAAAGTCCTATTGTACCAGGGAATTTTGAATTTTGACTGACTTTACTCGACCTGAGTGTCAAATGCAGAAAATCCTAAACCTACATTAATCATACATTATGTTTAATTCTTAAATATCTATTGGATAAACAAACCTTATGATCGAATTAATTTAATTATAAAGTCCTAGCACTTTAATTAAATTAAATTCACCCTCTTTAGCTAAACACATGAAAAGGAATTAAATAATATTTAATTATTAAATAAATATCCTCATTTTAATAATTGAATTTAATTATTCAAATAATTGAGAAAAATATATTTATGAGGTCATTTTTATTTAATTAATTAAATATTCTCTCAAAATCTTATCTTCAGTTCAGAAATGGAAACTTTGAATTAACTGTGCTTTAAAGAGAAAGAAAATAGTTAAATCATAAATAAAATAGTTAAATCATAAATAAAATAGTTAAATTAAAAGAGAAAAGAATTAAAATCAAAGAAAGAAAACAGTTAAAGAAAAGGGAAAACAATTTATTGTTCTCTTTTAAAGAAAGCTTTCTATTTTAAACTGGCTTTTCTATCTGTTTTATTTCAAAAAGAAAAGTTTCTATTATGAACAACCTCTGAGTCTATAAAAGAACTCTCATTCCTCATTCAAAACCCCTAGAGAAAATATGCATTGTTAGAATACTAAATTGCTCCTACATTTTTATCATCTCATTTCTAGTTAAAAGCTTTCATTTGCAATAGAATAATTTTAATTTTTTTAGAATAATTGCATTGAAATCATGTCTTAGATTAAGCTGCATATTTCAATTCTTAGAATAACTTTGCATTGCATTGTATTCATGGAGAAAAATCCTTCATTCTTAGATTGGTCTATGGTTGTGAGACTATCGTCCTGAGAGGTATTTTGAAAACCCCATCTGGATAGAAGGCAACAGGTCGAATCATGCAAATAGGCAGGATGAATAATCTCATATTTAGTCTTGTGTGTATGTGATGAAGGAGGACTATGTTGAAGTGTATGGTGAATTAACGAGGCCAAATTTACCACATACACAACCAATGAGGTACCTATTCTAGAAAAATTATGATAGTTGTCACCGATTTGAGGTCCACTCTTCATAGTCAAGATATGGTCATCACCCAACCTCAGTAACATCATCTAATAATCATCTCAAATATTGTAGCTTACCTAGATGGGGCTTCTAGATGTATCCTAAGTACATATATGCATATGGATCCTCTGGATCACACTGTCTATCTACAATCGGTGGAGTCACTGGAATATGCTCTTAGGCCCATATCTAAAAAACAAAAATGTTTATTGTCATGCTCCAAGATGAATGGTATACTATCTCATGAAGCTCCTTGTACAAGTGTGCAAGAATGCAACTACCCCATCCATATCGGTGAGTGACACTCATCATATCCTCAAGCATACTGACCCAGGCACACATGAATCCATTCTTCCCTCTATCTAGCATCAGAATACCACCTATCACTCTAGCAAGAAACACATGCATTCAGCCATAGTGGGTAAGCATGTAATACCACATCAAGTATAATTGAGAAATGGATGGATCAATGAAGAATACTTGAGCATTTTCAATAGCCACAGCTGATCCCAACTCAAAATGAACCTTTCGTCCCATGATCGGTATGCGCATAATCCTCCAAACATACTCTGGAGTCATAGTAATCTCACTTGTCGATAGGTGGAAGGTGTTGTGTTGTGAGTGTCATCTCTAAGAAAGAGCAGTCAACCCTCAATTTACCCTAATATTGTGTAAATCTATCAAACTCCCCAACCCTAGATGACCCACAATCTGTCACTTATCATCTGCAAGATGATCTCATAAATCAAACACATGAACATATCTCGAGAATCAAAAAGAAACTACTCCTAAAGATGTCTTCAAGTAATAAATTCACAAAGATATCAGTTCTGGGATCAAAGTAACCTACAAAGACAGCTAAAAGATCCAACATATAATTTTTATTGCCAGAATGACAAGACAAATTCAATGGTTTTCTAAGATAGACATATTTTTACTAGATGTGACCCTGTTCTGATAGGGTGCAACACTCATACTGGATGTGATCCTATTCTAACATGATGCAATCCTAAATACTAGATGCAATCCTATTTTGACAGGATGTGACTTGGCATATCGGGTGTGATCTTATTTTCATAGGATGTGATGCTTGAAATTTGGTTTATACTAGGGGTAAAATTAACATAATGCATTCCTCTGATGGAGACACGACATGATCCTATTTTCACTGGATGTGATCTGGGATTTTTTCCTATTTCTTGGATGCAACATGGGATTGACCTCATGCGATCTGGAGTCCTAGATGTGATCCTAGACTCTACGGGCCATAACTTTTGCTAAAAATGCTAAAACTTCAATTGGAAAGCGTAAAATGAAAGGGCTTTGGATACTCATCGAAGGTGTGCAATGTGTGGTTCTATGATGGTGACGACTGAGATCAAATCGATGTCTCTCCATGGGGACCACCATCTTCTCTCTAGAGCTCAAGGAATTACTAAGGTGAAAGTTGAAAATGAATGGGTAAATTGACCTTTTGGGGTTATTTTGACTCCCTTGGGGCTAAATTTGACCTATGGCACACTAAGAAGATTATCCTAACTATATTTTTTCTCATCAAATCTATTAGGAATAAAATTGAACATGTATAAAGTACGTTATTTCAGCACAGTAATAATTTTGACAAAGTAAACCACGATCTATAACAAATGCATAACTGATTAGAATATACATAAAATGATACACAAAGCTTGCAGAAGCATTCTACATTGTTCCTAAACAACATATACACATGAAATCATCAAAATATTGGTGAAAACATCATTTGAAGTTGCTCAAATCTTGCTTTCAAGGTAGTCAAACTTGGTCAAATTGTGTTCCTATTAACACATTTATGCTTCAACTCATATCTTAATTGATACTTCACACATTCTTATTGATCAAATCTAATCTCCCATCATTTTCTCATTGATTTCCACACTTCAAGGAGAGATTTCATTGATATTTCTTTCAATTTTGTTCATGAGGAAGCATGATCATACCTAAAATCAATCAGATTCTTACTAAAAAACAATCAGGGATTCCAAATGAGATTTTTTATCAAACTGACTTCATCATCAAGTTGATAGGGGCATGGTAGTTTTCTTCAATCAATTTGCGACTATTGGATAATCATATCAAGTCAGTTATCTATGCCTATGGATCCTTAACATTTCAGATCATCTAAAAAGTATTCAATAGCTTGTTATTGACCTTTGTTCGATCAAGGTTGGAATTGATATCTTTAATTGACCTTTGTTCAATCAAGTTCAAAGCCGGTACTATCAATCTTAGTTCAATCAAGTTCAAAATTGATATCTTAAATAAAATTTTATCCAATCAAGCTTGGAATTCTCAATCATCAAATCATGAGTATTTTCATCACTCTATATCAAACTATTCTCTAAAGTCAACACCAGATGTTATTTGAATCAATGCATTGATCACACATCAATTTAAAGACGAACAAATGTAATCACCCTAAATTGGGTTAGTCTCACCAAAGGCCCTATTTTCCTTAACTAAGGATCTCCCTCTCAATTATGCTAATCCAATTATTTTATTATTGGCATAATTAATCAAAATCAATAAAATCCCTCAAATTGAACATCATCTATTAGTGATCTATCCACTTATGTCCTCCACTTGATTTGTCCTTCATCTCACCTATGAATTCAATACCCCATATTTGGAATAGATTTTCATTCTGCATGGGTCTAAGGGGTTAAGCTCCTTGATATTTTAAATTTCCATATAACTTATTACATGAATCACACCTTTTGACATAATCATAACAATCATTGAACATACAAGGCCAATAGTATCCTACCTTCAATACCTTGTGTGTTGTAGTTTTCACTGAGAAATGACCACCACATACACCATCCTGCAACTCTTTTATTATTTATTTAGACTGATATGTATCCAAATAGAAGAGTAATAATCCTTCACGATTCACCTAGTACAAATATTTTTCAATAAGTTTATATTGCACTTCTTGTAGTTTCAAATACCTTTTTCTGATTTTCATTTAGGTCATCTAGACACTTCATTTATTTCAAATAATAAATAATGTTTTGATACCATGGGAACCTCTCAATGATTATAACTTCCTATTCTAATTCCACGTGATTTATTTGAGCTGATTCAAGATTAGACTCAGCCATCAACCTTCCTAATCCCTGCCCTCTTACACATTTGGTTATTTAGATATTGATATTAAACTCTTGAACCTGATTAATCCATCTGCACCTTCTACCAGTCACCTCTGATTATCTAAATATATCTTTTAGTGCTACATTTGGAACATAAGCCACTATTTCTACCCCAATCAAGTATTGTCTAAAATATTTTACTTCTTTGACTAATGCATATGCCTACTTTTCATTAATATCATATTTCAGTTCAACATTTTGCAAATAATTACTGTAGAAGGATATGGGCTATCTGTGACCTTCCTCTTTCTTTTGTATCATGAATGTAGCAATAGTATGGAATGAATAAAAATATAAAATCTAAAAAGGTTTGGAAAAATTAGGAGATTTTAATATCAGGGCCTCCTTAATAGCTCTCTTAATAGAAATGAATGCATCAAGAGATTCAACATCCCAATCTAGTTTAGTGCCCTTTTTTAACTTTTTTTAAATAGGTTTGACTATCTCAGCAAAGTTAGAGATGAAACTTCTTACAAAATTAATCTATCCAAAAAATGATTGAATACCCTTGACTATTTTTGGGATAGGGATTTTATCAATGGTTGTGACCCTTTTTGGATCAATTTTTACTCCATCCTTTGTGACTATTTTTCCAAGTAATTTACCTTCAATGAAACCAAAATGAAACTTCTTGGGATTTAATGATATACCATATTCAAAGGATTTTAAAAATATTTTCTCCAAGTGGTTAGAGTGGTCCTCAACCTTTCTAGGGTAAGAAGTGAGATCATCTTGGTATACTACCATGATTTCATTAATCAATTCATCAAAGGAAACATTTGTGGCCCTTTGGAAAGTTGCTCCATCATTAGTCAATCCAAAAGGCATCCTCACATAGACAACATACCCCAAGGTGTAGTGAAGGTAGTTTTAACTTGTTCAGATTCCTTTACCCTAACTTGGTTGTAACCTAAAAATCCATCCATCATGGATAATAATTCAATTCTTGTGACCCTTTGTAGCAGTACTTCAATATTGGGTAATGCATAGTTGTCCTTCAATGATGAAATATTTAAACTCCTAAAATATACGCAAAGTTTGATATCTCCATTCTTCTTTTTGACAAACACCAAGTTAGATACCTAGGTAGAATATCTAATGGGTTTAATAATTCCTCCATTCTTGAGTTTCATTTGTTCTTCTTGCATTTTTGGGGATAGAGTAGGATTAATTGGCCTTTGTCTTTTTCTGAATGGCTTGGCATCTAGTTTTAGTGGAATTTCATGTTGGAACAAATCATACATATATGATTTTAAGTCATCATAAGACTAGGAATACACATGTTTGTATTTCCTCAATAATACAATCAACCTTTCTTTTATTTTTGGATTAATCTTCTTTCTAATGTATAAATCTTTTGGGGCATTTTATGTCCCCAGATTTACCTTTTCAACATTTTCTTCCTTGATTGGTGCTACTTTTAGTAATTATATATCATCTTTATCAAAGACCCTTTCCAATTCTACCAATCCTTTAGGTATTTTATTTTTTTTCAATTAGACTACTTTATTTCCAAACACAGTGTCCTTTCCATCAATTTTTTTATACATATGCATTGAAGTCTATCTTCTCTAAATCATATTCATCTTCACGCCTTAAAATTTCATCATCATCATCTTTAAAGACTTGTCAATTACATATGTTATTAGGAACAAAATTCCTTGTTTTAACTTCAATTATTGATACATAATCTGATGCTACATCATTTTGTTTTATAGCTACATTTTCCTAGAAGTCAACCATAATATTTTTGGATCTGTCTACCAAATCCACTGAGAATGCATCAAATAGTTCAATATTTCCCCATACCTCATTCTTGTACTATTTTAATCTTGCATTCTTATTGGTATACTTAGATCTTATTTGGGAAATAATCATTTCAAAATCTCCATACACAATTAACAACTTAATCCCATGTTTATAAGCTAGATTCATTCCTAATAATAAGGCCTCATATTCTACCACATTATTGGTGCAATCAAATGCCAAAAGAAAAGAGTACTTGAAAGTTTTTCCATCTGGAGACATGAATACCACTCTTGTACTATTCTCCCCTTTTTTTCAATCTCCATAAAAAAAACTCTCCAAACAAACCCCTGATTTTTCTAAACATGGATTTTGATTGGCTCAGTATTTTTCAATTTGGGCTTAGTAAGTTGAACTTTGAAATTACCCATATCTATATGGAAGAAGCATGCTAGCTGATGGATCAATTTATTCAATATTGTATGAGGACCTTTGTTCTCTATTAATTCTAACTTATTTTCCATTTTCCAAGATAGTGGCATATGATAGCTCTAATTGTACATGCCCTCCAACCAATCCAGTCCATTTTCTTGAAAGTAACATGCCATAGTGTGGAGCAATATCTACCACTGTAATTTTAGTTCTATATGTAGCTTATATACATTCAACAATATTAAACTCCACGTTCTTTATAACACCAACTACATGAATTGAATTTTTATCCCTTGGATAACACTTTCCATATGTTGTGTCAACACTCAATCCCAACTCTTTCATAACATCACAATGCATAATATTAATGTCATCCCTAGAGTCTATCATACAATTTATTACAAGATTATTTTTAATCAAAAATATTATATAAAATGGATAAATCTCAAAATGATTTTTAGTTAAGGTGATGCCAATATACACTTCATGTATTGGATCTTATTCATTATTCTTATTGACACCATTTTGTTCCTCGGACACACTATTCAATAGTTTGATTGGCACTTTGCTTGTATTGTGGGAATCTCATCATTTCCAATAGGGGAACTAACACCTTCATTTGAGACAAAGAACTTGTGATGTCAAAGGGTGATGTAGAAACAATTTGTGTTGGCTTCACTAACTCAATCTTATCCAAATTTTCAGCCTTGGGTGGTTTAACCAGTTTAGTGCTAACATTTTTTACTTTTGCATCTGGTGGTTTTCTCATCATTTTTGTATTCCCTTTTTGTTTCTGATTATTTTCTTTCACAAAAATTCTAGCAGGCTTACCTTTCTCTGCATTCACTCTTCCCTGTCTTAAATTGTAGTTACTTCTAGCTTGGGCTATGGTAGAAATTGTCAGATATTTAATTTCTTCTTCAGTAGGTCTTCTCAGTCTAGGAACATTTTCTTCATCTTCTAAGAATTCATGTTGCATATAACAATGTTGATTGTATTTTTATTAACTAAAATCAATTTCACAACCATCCTCTGATGAATCATAGTAATCAACACCCCAAATGGATTTATTGACACTGTCTTGATAGTTTGATCAGGAGCAAATTCATCATATTCCACTTCTCCTCTTGCAAACTATGTGCTATTACACATTATTGAGGTGAATAAGGCAAATTACAAACCACACACCAAGTGATCTAATTAACCATGTGATTACCTTGTCTACTTAAAGGATCTGGTGTATCTTTATTTTGTTTAGGCACTTCAGGCCTCCCATATTTCAAAATTGTATTATATGTCATATCTTGTAACCTCATTCTATCATTCCTACTGAATTGTGGCCTGACATTTCTATTGAACTGAGGTTTGTCATTTTTCCCCACTTTTGTTGTTGTCTTTTAAATAACTTATGACTTTATCTAATTTGTCTTCCTCTTTGTTTTTCTTTGGAGCTCTAGGGCTATGCAACTTGATATTGTCTCTTCTTCCCACTTTACTAGAAGCTTTCCTTGTATTCTCAATTGTGACTACAACTCTACATGCATCTGTCAGAGTGTGTGGATTTCTTGATCTATTCTCATGGTTAGTTTTTCTATGATAATAATCTATGTAAAACACTAAACTAATTTCATCAGTAGGCTTTGATGGGACGATAATTTGTCTCTATTTTATGTTGAATTTTATAATTTGTTTAAGACATTTGTGAACCTTTAATTATTTGAACTTGTGATCATGTTATAAGTACAGTCAGAACCACCGAAGCCTATGGTTATTTAGTAGTGACATATTTTTCTAAACATTATATATCTATCACACTATTTTATATAAGTATTTGAATGTGTGTTCTAATATTTGGATTGAGTTGACTAGTTGACTTGAATATATATCTGAATATACTACTAACCTTCCAGGAAAAAGGAGCAACTTGAGAGTGGATCAAAAACATTGAGGAAACGATGATGTCTCAGCTATGACAAGGAGGACCTTTATGACACCGCGAGACATGCCTGCTACATTGGAGGAACCATCATCTCAGGGAATATAGGAACATAACTTTGCTATATTTTCTCAGCGGTCAATACCTTGTGGAATCGGTTATCTAGAATTTATGACATTCTGTCATGGGCTATTACATTCCCCTTTCTCTATGGTGTGAATTAGTCAGACTCTATTTTTATTCTTTGAATAAACATCAATCCTCTATATAAAGGGATATTATTGTTAGTTTTTATTTAGTTAGAAAACATATTGTTGTTGCATTTGCACAACAAAGTTACTCTTTCTAGTTTTGTGCGTTGTTTTCATTATGATGTAGTTAGTTTCTAGAAATATAATGGAGGGATTTTGAGTTATATTTTGTATTAGTAGTTAGTAGAGCCAACCAAGGGGGGCCACTTGGGAGGTGGATTAGATTAGACTAGGTTAGAGTTTCTTTCAAAATTTATAGCATTTTAAGTAGATTTTATTTTTTCCTTCCTATAGCATTATAACTCATGTATGTTCCTGCAACACCAGCAAGGATAATTATAATGAATGCTTTGGGTTGACAGAATAGGTTTTAGTTGAGCTTACAGTTTTCAGCATTAATTTCATTAAGTAGTTGTGTGTGCTTACTTTCCTTTAGCAATAGCGTAGGTCTCTTTCATGCATTTTTTCCTTCTTACAGCATAAGTGATATGACTCTTTGAGAGACTTAGTGCACAAATCATGTTGTCCCATTTCAATTATACATCCCTAGGTTGACAATTTAAATGCACTTAATGATAGGAAAAATAATCCTTAGTTTGAATACACTATTACTAGGAGAAGCTTTGGCATGATTATTATTACCTATTGTGGGGCTGTTCATTTTTGGTGTCATTGTCGGAGATGGTGTCAAGATGAAAACCTTATTGAGTCATTTTTCATTTTTAGATAGTTCCCTATTTTCTAGATAGTATTTTGTAGTCTTGAACTTGCTTCACAAGTTTGCATAATTACTTGCATACATCAAAGAGGAAGAAGACAAGATGAACATGATAGATTTCTTCCAAGAGAATCTGAAAATCTAAACAAAGAAGTTGAAGAAGTTGAATTACCTTTTGTTGACGCAAGTCCCAAATTTTCAGCAACATCTTCCTCTGAAGCAGATCCTTTTGATCTAGTTGACGTTTGACCTTTTGCTAAAATTGTGGCCAGTTTTCTTGATAATTTTATTCCAAGTTCACCTTTTGTTCATAATCATGTGGCTAATGTTCCTTTTCAGCAGCAAATACATTTCCAAATACCTCCAATAATGGCACAACCTACCTTTCCATTTCCTCTTCCTAGCCTTATCAACAATGCTAACCTCGAAAACATACCCACTGTTGCACTTCTAAAGTTCTATGTCCTAATAATTGAAGATCCTAACACCTTTCTATTTGATTTTGACATTATTTATCGAAGCTTTGATTAAAAAATTGATGGCCACAAGCTCAAGTTGTTTCTAGCAACATTGAAGGAGTCTGCCCTATGATGGTTTATGGGATTAGGAGCTAATGCAGCAACTAGCTGGGATGAGATCCAGACTCTTTTCTACAAAAATACAAAAGGTATTGCAAAGGTGGTGACCCGAGAGGAGATGAAATTGTTTTAATGTCACAGAAGGAAGATGAAACTCTGGAAGACTATGTTGCATGCTTCTTGTATAACCTATAGAAGAATCCACATGTGTTGGAGGAGGATTCACAGAAACTCATTTTCTTGAGGGGAGTAAATGATAACTACCTAGAAGCACTGGACCTCATGGCTAGAGGAGATATATCCCAATCTTCTTGGGATGACCTTAATAAAATCTGCCTCAACTATTCAAGATCAACCGTAAAGAAGGGCAGAGGATTTCGGTCTACGCTTGCTAAGGGGAACAACTCAAGCATTTATAAGCTGTAGATATCAAACCTGCTACCAGATTTTAATAAATATATCATTAATGATGTTGCAACACTATTGCTACACACCTAGATACAATGAATTTCAAGAAGAAGCATGCAGATGCCGAAGCACAACTAGCTGATTATTTCCCTCACCGCTGCAAGCAAGAGAAAAATTATGGGTGCAAGTTGGTGGCAAATTTGGATAACCAACACCTTCCTACTGAGTACAAGAAAATAGAAGGAGACAACAAGAAAATTTTCTTTGTTTCTCAATGTCGACCATGGGCTTCAAGACAAGATATGCCTCTGGATCCTTTGCAATGTTTTAATCCTTATAATAATCAATGGAAAAACTAGAATTATCAAAATCCTTCTCAATACTCCCAACCTTCTTGGAACAACCAGTGGCCTAACCAACAACAAAACCATTGGCCTAACCAACAGAAAAAATAGTGGCCTAACCAACAACAAAACCAGTGGCCTCAGCCTCAAAATTAATGGAAGCCACTACAGGTGAATTGGCAATGATATAACCAGTGGAGAGGACCTCAACAATGACCTAATCAAAATCCTAGTTATCCACCCTTACCCCCTCCAATGTCTCAACCTACAATAATGCCACCTCCTACAGCCACAAGTCCTACTCCAAAGCTAACCCAATTACCTACTTAGCCACAACATAATCCTAGCAACAAGTAACAATAACAACCAATGTATGCTACTGATGCTCAGAAGTACCCTGCCTATGCAATTAAGATATCTGATATACACTTAATATCTAGTACTACTCTTCCTGCACCTGAACCTCATGTTATAACAAAAGTTGCAGATGCTCCTACAGAATCAACACCACTTCCAGAAGCTACTTTTCCAAATACTACCCAACCAACTGATATACCAGGTCAAAATGATGTTGACACCTCAATTATTCCTCCCTTTCCATAAAGGCTTAGCAAGGAAAAACCTATATCCCAAGAAGAAACACCATTTGATATCCTTGTGTATCATCGGAAAATGGAAGCACTTCCATTTAGGACTAGTTTAGCCCCCCAAGTAAGTTTTTTGGGGTCATGTCAAACTCCTTGAATGGGTCTTTGAGTTGGATCTAGTTTTTTCCCATGTTTTGCCCTATTTTCCACTTTTCTCCCACTTTCTCCTAGTATCTTGCCTTGAAATATTGAGGTTATTGACCTCAAGGTCAAGGTCAACCTTCTGGTTCAAGGTCGACCTTGACCCTAACCTAGGTTAGGTTTGACCTCGACCTTGACCTAGGGTCCAAATTTCAAATTCCCAAGATCTTCGTATGTTGGGGTTTGGAAAGAATTGTTTCCCGCTCCTGGGTTGGCTATTTTGAAATCCAAAGTAACGACTCTTAAAAATATATTTAATGTAGGTCCACTTCTAGGGGTATAGATCTAATTGGAATTGAATTCTCCTATGTCAGTCTCTCTATAATTTTGTGCCCTAGATTTGTATATAAGGAAGCCTTTCTTCTCTCATTTTGGGAGATGAAAAGACACAAGAGGATAAAAGAAATCGATTGAAGGATAATCTATGCATGATCTATCAAAAGAATTCAAGAATTCAATAATTCAAGCTTTCAAGCCTTCAAGGATATCCATTGGTAGCCATTGAAAGATTCAAGCTCTATGGAGCTCTCTTGTTGAAGATTTCTCCATCCACATCAATTCAAGCTTCTTCCTATTCTAAGATCCATTCAAGATTGGTGTTGAAGATCTAAAGGAAATTGATTTGAGACATCCTACATCCTACATTCTAAATCCATTTTGTGCATCCATACTTTTGGATCCAAGTATTTGAATCCTCCACAAGGGTTTCAACATAAGCAAGGTGAATTGTTCTATTTACTTTGTTTATTATGGTTGTGAGCTATGAAAATTAGAAGGGAGCATAATAACGAATCAAAACACTCAACAACTAATAATCTAAACTACATACATGCTAAGACATCAAATGAAAACTTGAAATAAGCTAAATGAAGAAAGTGCAAACCTCCAACAAGCTCATTCAAACTCCATTTTGTTCATTGGACTTGTCCATTTGTTGTGGATGTGTGCTCATGGATGTGCTTCAAGCTTCAAGCTATGATCTCAAACTGGCATTATAACTCTTCTCTAAAAGATGGATTTATGATTTGCTCTCAAAATAGCATTATAACTCTACATGGAAGGTAGATTGAAAATATCAAGGAAAGGAGTTCCTTATATAGAAAATGGATAGGAAAACCAAGGGCTCATATGAAAAGTTGAAGAGAGGTCCATATGCTACTAGAAGAGAGCACATGGATTGTGCTTCTTTAAGTGCATCAAATTGTGACACTTGTCACAAGGGAATTGAGTTGAAAGTGGGGAGGAATGTGACTATTTAGGAAAATGGGACAAGGGGATGAGGGAATAATTTAGGGGATAAGGCCTCTTAAAGAGGGTGTAAGAGCCTTAATGAGGATGTAAGAGGGATTTATGAAGGTGTAAGAGCCTTAAATGCATATGGATAGGCTTGGCTTGAGATTGTTGACTTTGGGGAAGGGATTGAATTCCTAATCCAAAGATTAGGAATGTGACATCATTAGAGAGAATTTAGGATTAGGATTAGGATTAGCATGGATGAAGAGGTTGGGATTAGTTTGAACTCAGGGTTAGGTGGTTGGGATTGGTTAGGTTAGCATGTGTGAAGGGGTTGGGTTGAGTTAGAACTCAAGGTTAGGTGGTTGGGATAGGTTAGGTTAGGGGTTAAAGGGAATATTAAAGAATGAATTAAATGATTTAACATATTCATTCAATAATAGGAGGAATAAGGATTTAATTAATTATTAAGCTATTGGTTGCTTTTAATAATTAATCAGGACTATATCCAATTGATTGAATTAATTAGGGCTAGGGGATGACATTGGTAAATTAGGTAATGCTTAATTACTTAGTTGATATGTCCTAGAAAGCACTAAATATGATTGATTAAGGTAATCATATTTAGGTGTCTACATTTTTTGCCTCTTTGACATAGTGTTAGAATAATGCTATTTCAAAGACATTTAAAATAATAGATGACGCGAAGATGTGGACGTAGGAAACAAATTTTTCCCAGAGTGATGATGTAGGATAGAATTTGGTTAGGTATGATGCCCCCTCAAGAGGATGGTAGGGAGGAACAATGAAGCCCTGGCAGCGTCTCGAAAAGATGACAAAGAGTGACAAGATGAGGGAAAGAATAGAAGAAGGAAGTAGCAGAATGAGGGATGGGAGATTCAAGTTTGCATCAGGGATGAAGGATTAGGTATGGGATTAGGATTATGGATGGGGATGGGATTTTAGCTGGGGTGTAAAAGAAAGGATGCTATCTGGGATGTAACCAAAGTGAGTGATATAAAGAAAACAAAAAGGAATAACCTCTCAAAGAGAGTTAAAGTTTCTTGTATTGACAAGGGTAATTTCTAGGAACAAAGTTTGATGTCTCTTGATTGGTGATGAAGATAGGATATGATTGGGCTTAAGAAAGCCACTGATAATGATTGATTAGGTCGGACAAGAGGAAGGATACATCCTACAAGGACCCGTTGATGATGATGTGATTTGAAACTAAGATAACGATCAAGATAGTCTAGTTTGAACTTTCAATTTTAACAATGGCAAACAATAGCTGAACTAAGAAGGAGGGATGATCCTAGGTGTTTCGAGATTCACACTAAGTCTAGTTATCTCCATAGATGAGCACACAAATCTATCGTATGATACAGGGATAGTAGGAATAGGATTACTACTGGGATGGTAGGATTAGGATGATAGGATTGCTGAGGATTGGGATTTTGTTGTGGGGATTTGGATGGGGGGAGATTATCTTGAAGATTGAGCGAGGGGTATTCCAGGAGGGAACACCACCATGGATTTGAGAACTTATTTTGATATAGCATATGATACTATGCACTAGGGTATAAAGAACCAAGGTGACATTGTACCACATGCATAGGACTGACACAAAAAACACCCGGGGGTTGCCCCAACATCACACATGACTCGCGGAGAGACCATGGCAGAAATGATGCTAGAAAATCCCACAAGCAAATTACATTTCCCAAGTGCAGCATGCAAACCCAAATAGATTACATACATGCAAGGGTCATATTCGATTGACTCACACGCAAAAAAGAAAAAGATCAAGTTCCCTTCCGCAAGTGCATCCATTTGCAGCATACCATAATATAAAGAATCATAGAAAATTTGAGGAGGAGAAAAACTAAAAGAATGAGGAATGATAACCAAGAACCAAAATAAAATTTAAAGATCAAAAATTCAATAACAAGAAGCCTTTTGGTAGAGAGATCAAATGATGTGGAATGTTGATTTGATTTAGGTCAACATGAAGAAGGATAGATCCTCAAGGACCCATTTCGCTGGTGATGTTTGGATTTAGGTCAATGAGAGGAAGGATACATCCTCAAGGACCCATTTCCATGGTGATGATGATTGTTTTAACTGATTATCCAAAGATGTGTTGAGATCAAACTGTTGAACCAAGATTTTGTCATAAGGAACTTGTTGAAGCATCGGATTTGGAATAGAACTAGATCACTTTCTACGACGAGACCGACAAAAGATGCAAGATATGTACAAGATTAGAGAGAATGGATGAGATGAGGCAGATATGCATCTTTTTTTCCCGGTTGAGCGAAAAGGTCAAGATAGAGGAATAGAAAATGGGGTGCTCTAGATGTGGGAATGATGTAATCCCAAAGCAAACACAAGGATTAGGAAGGATGCATCCCAATGATGATGAGAAAATTATGATCAAATCTTGCAGCAAGGCTAAAGTTGTGCTTGGATGGGCTGATTGTTGCTTGACTTTGGATAGCTGGAGGATGTGGATAGGACTTGCATGTGATTGTAGGTCACAAGGAGAATTAGGATTTGAATGGGTGGCATTGGGTGCATGAGGATAGCCTAGAGCTAGATATCAATGACAAGGGAAGAAACAAGTGATGGGATATAGGAAAGGAGGAATTGG
This sequence comes from Thuja plicata, assembly GCA_018584345.1. Classification (NCBI taxonomy): domain Eukaryota; kingdom Viridiplantae; phylum Streptophyta; class Pinopsida; order Cupressales; family Cupressaceae; genus Thuja; species Thuja plicata. Next base: position 4,411,433 of record MU228094.1, read on the forward strand.
AAGATGGAGGAGATTCTGGGGAATGCGGAGATGGAAGTGCTGGATGGAAGGATTTTAGTAGAGGAATGGATGGATAGCTGAAGGATTGTGGATAGGAGAGGAGGATTGGGACATGATAGGTGGATACAAGTGAATACGAGAAGGTCTCCGAGGACTACGTCACCAAGGAATAGAATTTCCCCACTTAGGATAGGTCATTCCTGTGAGGAAGCATTAGGAGGGGGTATGATAGGATGGAAGAAAGGATAACAAGAGGATGACGGAGGAGAATGAAATATAGGACAAAGCGTGAATAAGGGAGGAAGATAGTGCAGAAGGATAGATGAAAGGAAGGATGGGTGGATGAAAGGATAGGTGGATAAAGATGGGAGATAGGAGATGGATGTCAAGAGATGTCCAAAAGCATGTAGATATGGTGGCTTGTATATTTCTCATCAAGATCCAAAGGAGGATGGAGGAAGTGAAAAGGACAAGACAGGATATGGATGGTAGATGGATGGTGGCCAGAAGGAAACTACCCCTAAGTGCGGACAACATCTAGATGGAGGAACTACACATGATGCCTATTTACTAGGTTTTCATCATGGTACTTGTCCAAGGCGCTTGCTTTCCAAGTTTTCATTAGTGGACGAATTGATTTCTCTTTCTTCTTCTTTTTTTCTTCTTTTTTTTTTGATTTTTTGATTTTTTGATTTTTTTTTTTTTTTTTATGTTGCTTTGCTTTTCTACTTTCGCTTTCACTTTTTGCTTTTGCTTTTGCTTTTCTGCTTTTACTTTTGGTGTTGATCATGATATGTTTGTACAAATTTATGTGGGATGAGTGACTTATGAAAATGCAGGGTTAAGATGGTTATGCGGGGGGAGATAGGTGGGATAGGGGATATGATAGTTGGAAGTATTTGGATAAAATGATGGAAAGTGAGTGGGATAGGGGGATGTTGTCAGGATCAACATTGGCACATGTTGCGAGGGATGTGTGAAGAGTGAATTTGAAGCAGATGCTACCGGTGGATGCGATGAAGGAATCATGGTAGGAAGTTGTGGGACATAAGGACCCAAAAGAGATTTTGAAGATGGAGGAAAGGAATGCTCAGCTAGAAGATTAGTAACTTCAGATTCCATAATGGATTTTTCTTTTAGATGCATGACAATTTTTCTTTGGGATCCACATAGTTTTTTCTTTTTCTTTGGTGGGCCTTTTTGGCCTATGTTATGGAGTGCATTCTCTGATTGGATTTTCTTTTGTTGGAGCATGCCATTTGAAGTGGACATGACAATCTTTAGATTGTGGATTTGTAGCTTTATGCATTGGTGATTTGGCATCTGAATTATAGTGAGTAGCATTGGAAGAGATATGAGAACTTTCATGAGATGGAGGAAATATGGATGGAGTGATGGAGGTAGGATGGTGGATGGGGTGAATGGATATGTGCCTTTGTTGACCCTGATTGGGAATGTAAGTGGTGGGATTTTTTGTATGGGATTGATGGATGAAGGAAGGAGTATGATAAGATGTGGGATGAGATTTTGGGACATAGGGGCCCAAAGTGGATTGAGAGGATGAAGGAGGAATATGGTAGGTTTTCTTGGGTTGCAAGGATGGAGGAGGGGGATGGTGTTATATGCTTAAGAGGGATGATATGAAGATGCAATGGAGGGTTTGAAAGCACTCTTGAACTTTGCTTTAGTTGTACCAAAAATTTTGGATGAAGGACCTCTAGGTGTGTAACCAATACCACAAAATCGTGGATGTCTTTTAATAGAGATGGGCTCTAGTATACCTTGCTCATTTAGGCCTAAGCCTTTTCCTTGATATTTCCATTTTTTAGCATTTGAGCCACGATAGGGTAGGGAACAATATGCGAGTCCATTATCAGGTGGATGGAAAATGGTGGAGATGTAACTAATTTCCTTTGTTTTAAGAAGACCACCATGGATGAATGTAAGTGGACCAAGGGAATAGTGTGATGGTGGTGGGAAAGTTTGGATTGGAGGTGATAAAGGAGGATGAAGGGGAAGGGATGAGATGCTTGGATCTTGACTTGGATGAGGAAATGGATTTTGAGTTGGTGGAGATGGAATGGGAGGATCTTGAGATGGAGGAGTGGAGGGAAATAGATCAATAAGTGGAATGGATGGATCATGTAATGGAAGGAGTGGGATGTTATGATTTGAATATGGAGTGGATGGAATGATACAATATTCATTCAAGTCAATGGATACTTCAACATGCTTTTGGAAAAGGTCATGATATGATTGGATAGATGTGGATGGAAGAATAGGAGATGCATGGATGGATTCTGTAAGTGGAGGAGATGTAAATATGGTCTCTTCTAATGGGGCAGAAGATTGGGATGGAGATTGGATGGTCTCAACAAACGGAGGGACTTCAATGGTGCTATAAGATGGAAGAGGATTAAAAAGTATGAGATCTAGAAGGGAAACAATAGGTGCAGGAGATGGTAGAGGAATACTTGCTGTAGGAGATGGTAGAGGATCAAAAAGTATGAGATCTGGAAGGGGAATAATAGGTCCGAGAGATGGGAGAGGAATTATGGCTATGGGAGGTGGTAGAGGAATGCTTGGTATAGGAGATGGTAGAGGAATTATTTTTGTAGGAGATGGTAGAGGAATGCTTGGTGTGGGAGGTGGTAGAGGAATGCTTGTTGTGGGAAAAAGGATGGGTGCTGGAGGTGGGAGAAGAATAACAAGTGTTGGAGGTGGGAGAAGAATAACGGGTGTTGGAGGTGGCAGAAGAATGATAGGTGCTAGAGGCAAAAAGGTCTCATCACTAGTGACTTCCCATGGAGGTGGGATATAACATGACTCACTGACTTTAGGAGATGGATTTTGTGTTGGCTTTCTTGTGAAACTCCTTGCAGACTTATGTATCAGAGATGGAGGATCTGCAAGCGTAGATGGTGGGAAGTTAGGGTAGTCCACATATGAAGATGTGGAAATATCTTGTGAACTTGTATGGTTGAATGATGGTGTAGAGCTGGATGTAGGAGATGGTATGGCTAGATAGTTCACATAGGTAGGTGTGGCAATGGTTTGTGAACTTGATTGACTAGCTGATGGAAGAGGAGGGATGGATTGGGGTATGGAATATGTGTTAATGTAGGTAGGAATCTGAGATGGTAGATTGGGATAAGATGGGGGCGATGGATAGGACAGAGTGGATGATGGAGGAGTAATATTATGAGGATTTTGGTGATGGATTAGAGGAAATGGAGGACTAGGATTAGGGATTTGAACATGGGTTGGAGGATAATGAGATGGGGGGTTAGGATTAGGGATGTAGCTAGTAGTGTTGTTATGGAAAGATGAAGGTTGGGATATGACCATAGGATAAGATAGAGGCATGTATGTATAAGAAGGAGATGTGGATGGAGGATAAGAAGGATTTCCCTTGTCAAAGGTATAATAAGAAGTGCTAGTGGGTACGCATGGTGTCCTGATGGGATAGTGTAGAGGAATGACTGGAGCTTGGAGGATTCTTGGAACAAGTTTGTTAAGGCTTTCCATGTACACATCATGATCAAAAAGACCTTAATCATCAGCATAAGATGAAAGGGAGATATTTTTAAGGTTTTCAAAGTATGCATCATGATCAACAAGACCTTCATCATCATCGGAATAGGATATAGACAAGGAAGAGATATGGCAACCAAACTCAACATAATAGATTTGTGACATGACACTTTTTTGATGAGTTGATTAGGGAGGAATGATGGTGATGGATGGAAGACTCAAGCTCAGATTAGGAAGAAGGACTGACTCTAAAGAAGATGGAAAGAGGATGGGAAATGGAAAAGATAGCCCTGCTGGTCTAGGACATGGGGAGAAATAGAGGACTGGATGACACTAGAAGAAACTGACACCGGATGAGAGTAAGGACATGATTATGAACCTAGGATGAAAATATTTGGAGGCGTGGGTGAACAACTTGGTGATATGGAGGATCAGCATCACTTTCTTATGTTTGATGGAATAGGACATGAGCTCAATCTGATACTGCTTAGGATGAAGCAGTGACTACGACGAGTGTGCCTTGGATTGTTTTGTAGAATAAATGATGATCTTGAGAATTCTGAGCAAAAAATCTTGCAAGAGGTAAAGCAACCTTGCAAGAAGAATAAAATGTCGATCTCCTTGGAAAAAGAACGTTCAAAACTTTCAGTTTTGTGTATGTTTGAGAATTGTTTTGCACAAGGTTTGTAACACTGAATACACATACAAGCACTTTATACCTTAAGGATGCAGTGAGCTTGAAAACCTTTGTCCGCATATGTAGGCACAAACACAAGAGATAATCAGAATACGACCACCATCAAGCACACAATAGCTCCATGATGTCGTATTATCTGACTCCAAATGCTCAGGGTGGCACAAATGTGCAAATTTCTCAGGGAAGTTACTATCTTCCTTGCCCATTCGATTATCAAGCTTTCGGGGATGGATCAGGTAGGTTGCTAGATTTATGAGTTGCTAGTATTTTCTTGGTGTCCCCGCAATTGGTTTGTACGACATGACTCACTTAAGAGCCTAGTTCAACCATGCAAATATGCTGACGATATTCACTCAGTATGGACTACCATTGAACACGACCCACCCGAGCTTGAAGGGATATAGACAGACCTTTAAGTCCACCTTATTTCTATACCAGCTGAAGGATTTACCAGTTTGGGGTCCTTCTCTAGAAGGACTTGTGCTTCTTGTGGATAGGCCCCTCTAAGAAGATTAAGAAAAAGATTGAACGTTCACAGTCACCTTTCTCTTGCACCAATGACCACGGAAGACAATAGGAGAGGATAGTGCGTGAAGTGAGGTTGTGCTCTACAAAATTTTGTGCAAGTGCACCAAATACATAAGACACGCGATTGATTTCTGATAAGTTAAGCAATGTGTGTTTCATCTAAACCTGAAATGAACTCGCAAACTTGTTCTTTTTATGAGCACCAAAGTGAGATATTGTTTGCCTTGTTCAATTTGTCTTTATGCATTCGAGATTGAGTTCATTTGATTGTTCGATTTTAAACCTAAGAGGAAATGTGTGATTGCTTTGTCAAATTTTAAAACCCAAAAAGCGAAGTGTTTGATAGTTAGTTCAATTTTAAGATCCAAAAACAAGATGTGTGATTTGATTATTCAATTTTAAACCCAAAATCAGATATTTGATTGTTCGTATTCTTAAAACATTCAAGATTTTGTGCATGTTCGTTTTAAGTCCAAAAAAAAATGTTGACTTTTGTTGACTTTTGACTTTTGCTGACTTTGACTTTTGACTTTTGTTGACTTTGACTTTGACTTTTATTGAATTTGACTTTTGTTGACTTTGAAACCCAAAACCAAGGGTGAAATGATGTGAGTGCATACACTGTTCTTTTTAAACACCAAAAAGTGAAATGGAAATTTTTTTAATTAAAAGATTGTGTTTTTTTACCAAACTAGATGGCTAACCTGTAGACCTGTAAAAAAAAAATAGTTAGTAAGAGTGCATTATTGTAGGTTTACAGTGCCTTTCCCCCATGTTTTTACAAATAATGGTCCCAGTGATATAGACCATATTTCAACAAATGGGTAATAGAGAGAAAGTAAAAAAAAGATAAAAGGAATATAGTCTTCTTGTTTGTGTATCAATGATATTCGTGGAAGCATAATAGAGAGAAAGTAGAAACAAGATAGAAGGAATATAGTCTTGCCTTTTTCAACCTGCAAAATAAAATAAGAGCTTGCAAAACATACTCAAACAGCAAAAATACATTAGCTTAGAGGGTTAGTTTGCAAGCAAAACAATGAAAAGGAACCCGTGAAGTGGGTCCCACTAGGCGTGCCAGAATGTGAGCTACAAAAATTAGAAGTAAGGGAGCATAATAACGAATCAAAACACTCAACAACTAATAATCTAAACTACATACATGCTAAGACATAAAATGAAAACTTGAAATAAGCTAAATGAAGAAAGTGCAAACCGCCTACAAGCTCATTCAAACTCCATTTTATTCATTGGATTTGTCCATTTGTTGTGGATGTGTGCTCATGGACATGCTTCAAGCTTCAAGCTGTGATCTCAAACTGACATTATTCTAAAAGATGGATTTAAGATTTGCTCTCAAAATAGCATTATAACTCAACATGGAAGGTCGATTGAAAATATGAAGGAAAGGGGTTCCTTATATAGAAAATGGGTAGGGAAACCAAGGGCTCAAATGCAAAGTTGAAGAGAGGTCTAGATGCCACTAGAAGAGAGCACATGGATTGTGCTTCTTCAAGTGTATCAAATTGTGACACTTGTCACAAGGGGATTGGGTTGAAAGTGGGGAGGAATGTGAGCATTTAGGGAAATGGGACAAGGGGATGAGGGAAGACATTAGGGGATAAGGCCTCTTAAAGAGGGTGTAAGAGTCTTAATGAAGATGTAAGAGGCATTTATGAAGGTGTAAGAGCCTTAAATGCATATGGATAGGCTTGGCTTGAGATTTTTGACTTTGGGGAAGGGATTGAATTCCTAATCCAAAGATTAGGAATGTGACATCATTAGAGAGAGTTTAGGATTAGGATTAGGGTTAGGATTAGGATTAGGATTAGCATGGGTGCAGAGGTTGGGATTAGTTTGAACTTAGGGTTAGGTGGTTGGGATTGGTTAAGTTAGCATGTGTGAAGGGGCTAGGTTGAGTTAGAGCTCAGGGTTAGGTGGTTGGGATAGGTTAGGTTAGGGGTTAAAGGGAATATTGATGAATGAGTTAAATGATTTAACATATTCATTCAATAATAGGAGGAATAAGGATTTAATTAATTATTAAGCTATTAGTTGCTTTTAATAATTAATCAAGATTATAGCCAATTAATTGAATTAATTATGGCTAGGGGATGACATAGGTCAATTAGGTAATGCTTAATTACTTAGTTGATATGTCCTAGAAGGCACTAAATATGATTGATTAAGGTGATCAGATTTAGGTTTCTACAACTGCAATTCCAATTCTATTATAAGGTTAATTCCAAAACTAGGGTTTGACCAAGGCAAACCCCTCCCACCAACAAACAAAATCATTTTTATTGCAGAAACAGGTACAAAATAGAAAATTACAGAGCAGATTTGAATACCCTTTTCAGCAAACTTTTAGGATCCGTGAACAGAATTTTCGTTGGAGAAATGCAGGTTGAGGTCGACATAAAGGGGTCAAGGTCAAACTGCATTTGGGTCAAGGTCGATCTGGAACATAAAAGGAAAATATTTCTGGATTTTCTTTGTCTTTGTGTTTCTATTTTAGATTCGGTTGCAGAATTTCCAGAAACTCAGTACAGACACCAGAAAATAGAAATTTCCAGATTTGCTATACTTTGAGGTTAGTATTTGTACTCAATTCATTTCAATTAAGGTTTTAATCATTTCAGATCTATTACATACTCTCCTTCTCTCCCTCCTCATTAACTGAGAACGTAAGGTTTTCCTCTTTCTTCTTATTTCCAATTGATTGATTCATGTGTGCATTGACCATTTTCTTGTGGTTAATCAATTTAGATCTTTCCTTTATAAATTTGGGGGCTAGGAGGAGAATCTTACCTTCCCCAAACCTTTCAAAATATAAGTTCATTCACATTTCATACATCCACATTACATAATATACACATCTTACCCCCTCACATTTATACACATCATCACACATATTTCTCACATATTTTATATCTTACACCTTGACCAGTTGAAAAACATGCATATCCAGATTCCACTGTTTCAAGCTATCAAAGATGTTCCTCTTTTAGGAAAATCCATTAAGGAAGCATGCCTCAAAAATCCTGGACATAAGAAAAAGGATCCCCAAACAGTCTATGTTATAGGTCAACTTGCTGATATTATGTTAGGGAAGATAGTCATACCAAAGTACTATGACCTTGGAAGCCCAGTTGTTGATATTATAATTAATGGCCAGTCTGTGAAAATGCTCTAGTAGATTTGGGAGCATTTATAAATGTTATGACTAAGGATACCATGCATAGGTTGACTATAGAGGGATTAAGAACCACTCCAATGGTCTTACAACTTGTAGACAGTTCCACTATCACATCAGATGGCATCATAGAAGATATAGAAGTCACATTGGGTTCTTGGGAATATCCTGCTGACTTCCTGATATTATCACCTAAGGTAAACTTTTCTGGTTATCTATTTATCCTTGGAAGACCTTGGTTAGCTACTAATGATGCCAATATTAGTTGCAAATTAGGTAACGTGAAAATTTCAAATGGCCAAGCAATCAAGAAGCTAGCATTATATCCTCCTGCCCAACCCCAACCAGATTTGAGTACTCCTATTGGGCCAGATTTGGGAGATGAGAAAGAAGAGATAAAATTTGTTGCTCAAGTAATGACGTTACACAGAAAATCCTTTGTGAAATTTCAAGAAGAAGATGATGTGATTCAAAGTATCCTTGCCAATGAGTGTGTCAGAAAAAGATATTTTTGAAAGCTCTATTCTACAATTGTGTACCTATGAGGACTGCATTTTTCTAGTAGGCCCTGATATTATCTATCAATTACTACCCTATGAGATAGCTACAAGCCCAATACTTGAGGTGTCAATTCTAGAGCTGAAAACTAATGTGGAACTTTCTCATGGTCACAATCTTCATGTTAACAGTAAACTGCCACCACAACAATTGTCATTGTTAACGCAACTCCTTTGCAAACATGAAAAATGTTTTCCTTGGGATTATTGAGACATGAAAGTTTTGAAACCAAAGCTATACACACATATAATCTACATCAATGAAGATATTCTACCACTCTGCCAACCTCAAAGAAGAATTAACCTATCCTTAAGAGAAATAGTAAAAACTAAGTTGCAGAAATTGTTGGATGCTGGTTTTATTTATCCAATCTCTGATAGTAAATGGGTATCACCTTTGGTCATAGTGCCTAAAAAGTGGGTAAATGGATAATATGTGTAGATTATATAATGCAAAAAATAAATACCATTTTCCCTTGCCATTTATTGATCAAGTTCTGGACACCTTAGCTAGTAAGAAGTAGTGATAGTAAGAAGTACTTCTCTTTTCTTGATGGATACAATAGTTATAACTAGATTAGCATTGCTCAAGAGGACCAGGAGAAGACAACATTTACATGCCCTTGGGGAACATATGCATATTATTTGTTACCTTTTGACTTATGTAATGCACCAGCTACTTTCCAAAGGGTTGTAATCAGTATTTTTACTGATATATCACATGATTGCATGGAAATATACATGGACGACTTCACTACATTTGGTGTTACTTTTGAGGAAGATTTGAAGAACTTGGAAAAATTACTAATAAGATGTCAAGAACACAACCTGTCCCTCAACAGTGATAAATGTTTCATGCTGATGTAGGAAGAAGTGGTGCTAGGACATTTCATCTCAGAAGCTGGCATCCAAGTAGACCCTGCAAAAATTGAGGTAATTCTCACATTGCCTACGCCTACTAAGAAAAAAGACATTAGATATTTTTTAGGACATGCTGGCTATTATAGGCACTTCATTCAAAATTTTAGTCAAATAGCTCGTCCTCTATACACCTTTCTTACAAAAGAGGCCAAGTTTGCATGGACATCAGCCCGTGATGAATCCTTCTTGTAGCTTAAGTCACTTCTGACAACTACACCAGTACTTATAGGGCCTGATTGGTATTTATCATTCCACATACATACAGATACTTCTGACTATGAAATAGGTGTTGTCTTAGGAAGAAATTATAATAACCTTGACAATACAATTTACTATATCAGCAAAAGTTTACATGGCCCAGAGTTAAATTACATAGTTATTGAAAAAGATATACTGGCAGTAGTTTATGCTTTGAATAAATTCTATTATTATGTAACAGGCTATCCCATCTTTGTTCATACTAACCATGCAACAATCAAATATCTTATGAAGAAACCTACCATTTCAGGCAGGCTAGCAAGATGGCTTCTTCTTTTGCAGGAATTTGACATAACCATCATTGACAATCCAGGGCAAGAAAATATAGTAGCTGATTATTTATCCAGACTCTAGAATACTGACAATGATACTTTTGTGATAGATGACACATTACCTAATGAAAATTTGCTCTATATTGGTGTCAAGAGTCCATGGTATGCTGATATAGCTAATAACCTTGCAGCTAAAAAGATGCCTACACATTTCTCTCCTAAGGATAGAAGAATGCTTTGTTGAGAAAAGTTTTCAATTCTCTTGGATTCACAATACATTATTCTATACTAGTCAAGACCAAGTCATGAGAAGGTGTGTACGTGAAGATGAAACATATGATATCCTCCATGCTTGTCATGATGAGCCCTATGGAGGACACTTTGTAGCTAAGAGGATAGCTCTAAAAATATTAACAATAGGTTATTACTGGCCCACTCTTCACAAGGATGCAAAAAATTATACCATAAAATATGATAAATTCTAAAGGATGGATCGTCGAAAAAAATTAGATGAAATGCCTCTACATCCAAAAGTGGTTGTAACACTATTTGATAAGTGGGGCATGGATTTCATTGGTCCAATAGACCCTCCATCTACTAGAAAGTCCTACATTTTGGTATGCATAGACTATCTAACCAAATGGGTCAAAGTGAAGGCCATGAAGCATGCATGAGATCATAAGGTAGAATAATTCATGTATGAAGAAATCTTCACCCGTTATAGTGTGCCAAGAGATCTTGTAACTGATTAGGGAGCATGATTTACATCAAATATGGTCACAGAACTCATGAAAGAATACAACATCAGACATAGGAAGTTTAGTCCCTACAATCCTCAAGCAAATGGTCAGGAAAAAGTCACCAACATAGAAATTGAAGCAATTCTAACAAAAATAGTCCACTAGCACCACCCTGATTGGAACAACTGCCTTTCAGAAGTAGTCTAGGCATACAAAACCACATGGAAGACAACCACAGGATTCACTCCATTTGAATTACTGAATGGGCAAGTAGAAATGTTACCAATTGAGTTTGATCATAAAACATTGCGTAATTATTTAGAGATAAACATTGACCTTCCTACAATAGAGTGAGACCATCTGCTACATCTCAACTCCTTGGATAAAATGCAGAAATTTGATTTGGAGAACACAGAGATAATATAGGAACAAAGGAAGAAATCACATGACTCCCACATCAAAAACAAATAGTTTCAAGTAGGAGATTGGGCATTACTGTATGATTCCAAATTCTGAGAGATACCAGGCAAGATACAGACAAGATGGTTGGGCCAATATGAAATAGACCATGTCTTCAACAATGGAGCAGTCCAGTTGACAACTATTGATCCAATGCATTTCAAATTATTGGTCAATGGGCATCGACTTCACTTGTATCATCAGCCCCAGACCAAAGATGACTTCCCGCATAAATTTAGAGATACCACTCCAAAAGTTCAACAGGTAATACTTCCTGTAGAAGAGGGTGAAAACCTTCTTCTTACAGCTTAAACATAGCATTCCTTCGTGTATGCTCATAATAAAAACTTTATTTTCAAATGAATTTCCATTCTCCATTCATTTTCTATATTCTTATTTCCACCCCATTCCACCCCTCTACCTTCCACCCACCCATCCTCCACATCATCACCTCTTTCCATATTTCTATGTTTCAAATAAGAGCCACATCAGCTGATGCATGTAGTTGTTGTAATTGTTCCACTCTTGCCACCTTTTTATGCATACAACAACCACATGAAAGGTACAAATTTTCAATTTCTTTCCACTTTTAGCACATAGATTTGGGTAATTATATCTAGTACTATGATAAATCTATGATTAAGGCACTAAGCCAGTTCCTCACCCCGTGCCAAGTGTAACAAGTGTGGACACTTGTCTTAATTTTGTAGGGGGAAGGGAAGTGTATTAAGTTTTCATGTCATTTCTAGTTGTCCCTATCATTTCTACTCAACTCAAATTTGTACTTGTGTCTTGTCTCATTAAGTCCCTTTACTCTCTCGCACAAGTGTCGTACTATAATTCTCAAATAATTCCAAATTTTCTGACTTGACATGACCCTGAAAGGACATAATTAAACTATGTGGAAACTTGCACTTAAACTTGGAGTTAAAGTTATAATTTTTATGTAAAAGTGTCATTGTTATTGTTTATGTTCAAACATAACAGAAAGATTGTAAAGAAAACAAAATTTCATAGCTTCAAAAAGTGCAGTTTAGAAGCCTAAATTCAGGGTAATTCAAAAGCGAATAAGGTATTCAGAGATTACAGAGTAGAAGAAATTGAAATTGATAGACTACAATAGGAATTTGAAAAATTTGGAGCAAATAGGAGGAAAGTTAATGCACCATGAGCCCGTGGTTCATAGTATTCTTCTCACAAATGTTGAAGCAGTTCAGAGGTTCAATGCATGTGGTTGGTTGGGATATTTGACAAAACTAACAGAATTTGATGAGGATGTAGCAGCATAATTTATGAGTATATTCGAGGAGGGAAAGGCAACCGTATGGGGTTTAACAGTTGTTGCAATAGAGGAACAAATAAAAGAGGTAACTGGGTTTCCAACAATTGGGGAACATTATCCCAATGAGCATGACGCTAGGTTAGCTCGAGCCCAGTTTACTCTTCCTACAGACCCTCCATTGGAGATCAACAAGCAAGGATGCAAATGCATGTCACTTCCTCCACCATTATACGAGTTGGAAACACACATTATCAGGTACCTGACTTGTGAGGTAAGATTTTCTCAATTACATGCACATCATTTGAAATTACTTAGCTATGTAAGGCATAGTCTTCCAATGATTTTTCCCAATTTTATGTATAACATGCTATGCATTAGTGCCAAGGAGACCCAAAACGGGAATACAAATTTTGTCTCCCACCATTCCCTAATTAAATTATTAGTTTAAAAATCCCTTAGGGAAGTTTCTACCATGGCATGGTCATAATTTGTTTAGTTTAAAACCTTGCAACCCCAGAATGAGAATGTTGAGCAACTCATTGATGATAGTGTCACACCCTTCAAGCTAGCTAAGGAAATGGCCACCCAAGAAGGGGAAGCCAAAAAAATTTAAGAAAATATACCTTCTCTCGAGGGCAATGTGCCTACCTCTTCTTAGAAGAGAGGAAAATAAGAAGTTGCTGAAGGAACTTTAGTTCCTGCAATTGAACCACAAAACCCCATAGCTTCAAAAGGAAAGAAAAGAAAATTGGCTCCTGTAGCAGAGAGACCAAAGAAAGCTAGCAAGAAGAAATCTATGGAGGTTACAGAAACTCATGTATGGAGAAGTCCTTGAATGAGAGAAAAATTTCCTAAAGTGTCCCCAAAAAGCCAATTTGTTCCTTTAGAACAAGCTTCTGTAGAACCCCGTGTAGAATATATTCCATAAAATTCCCCAACTCAACCTAAAATTTGAGTCCTTTCTCAAAATTTAAATGAGAAATGTGATGATGAACCTGCCATATGTCAGAATGACCCTAAAGAGAATCATAAGAATGTTCAAGAAAGAAATGAGGAAGAATTTCAAATGCCTCAATAGTCAGCCCACTCACACTCATAGAATACCCTAGTGCCTTATTAGAGAACTTGGTTCACCAACTATCTAGAGCAGGCATATAGAGAACAGAGGAGAAAAAAAATAAGTTAGAAGAGTGTGGCCCACCTACTTTGCAATCACTTCTCTTTTGCTTGTACAATCAATTTGTTCTTAAAAATACCCTGTGGAAGCAAGAAAGAAAGAAAATACAAAAAGTGATAAATGACCAAAATGAGGAAATAGAAGACCTAAAGGAGTAATTGACAAGGCAAAAATAGAGAATGGATCATGACTTGAAATTGGCTAATCAGATTATAACTTGCAGGCCTCCTCCCAGGATATATGCTATTTGTTTAAAAGAATAGTTCCTCTTATTTCAACTATGATTATTTTGAAGGACATAGATTCTGAGTTCAAAACAACTTAAGAATTATATCATCTATACCAAACCCTTCCTTCCTGAAAGCAGAACCTTCTTTGTGAGTTATACCTGCACAACTTCATTATTCTAAAGGAGACTGAGTGGAATCTCTTGCTCTATATTGGGGAAATATATCTGAGGGCCTTAATGTCATGGATGCATAATGAAGAAAATTATGAAAGGAAATTAGACAATTACAGGGACCAGGAGAAGTAAGAACCACTACCCTTAAGGGCTAAAAGTAGTAAGCCTAAAGTGCTACTAAGGGATTGGCTTAGCCTCACCCATGGAAGCATAAAAGAAAAGACCAAGAAGAAAAAATTTGATATCAAGGAAGAGGTTTATGCAGAATATCAAGGGATTTCCTAATTTTATTTTCAAAGATCCCTGGCTGGTGCCAGAAACAGATGGAATAGACTGCTAGAAGTATTCAATAAATTAGAACCACACATTCCTATTAATCTTGAGGCAGTGATTCATAGGGCACAAAAACATATACAACTCGGTAGATAGATTAGGCATGAGCTCTAGTGTCCCCTAAAAATTTAGTTGCCTATGCTTCTATGGCCTCTATATGACATCAATGTTACAAAGTTGGACCAACTGCAAGAGGATTACATGATCAAATTTTGGGAGAGAACCAGAGGGTTCTACTATACCTTCAAGAGCAAGAGGAGAGGAAAGACAGAGGTTGGGGAGTTCAAAGGAACTAAAAAGAAATGTAATGCTTGAGGACAAGAATTTTACTTGCAGGGGGCAGATGATAGGATGATAATTTGTCTCTGTTTTATGTTGATTTGTATACTATGTTTAAGACATTACCAAGACATTTGTGAAACTTTAAGTATTTGAACTTGTGATCATGTTATAAGTACAGTCAAAACCACCAAAACCTATGGGTAGTTAGTAGTGACATATTTTGCTAAACATTATATATATATCACAGTATTTCATATAACTATTTGAATGTGTGTTCTAATATTTGGATTGAGTTGACTATTTAACTTGAATGTATATCCGAATATGATACTAACCTGCCAGGAAAAAGGAGAGGCTTGAGAGTGGATCGACAACATTGAGGAGGAAACATTGAAGTCCCAGCTGTGATGGGGAGAACTTTTATGACACTACAAGACATGTCTGCTACATTGGAGGAACCATCATCTCAAGGAATATAGGAACATAACTCTGCTATATTTTCTCAGTGGTCAATATTTTGTTGAATCGGTTATCCAAACTTTATGACATTCTACCGTGGGTTGTTACATTCCCCTTTCTCTATGGCGTGAATTAGTCAGACTTTATTCATATGCTTTGAATAAACATCAATCCTCTATATAAAGGGATATGATTGTTAGTTTGTAGTTAGTTGGAAAATATATTATTGTTGCATTTGCACAACAAAGTTACTCTTTCTAGTTTTGTGCATTGTTTTCATTATGATGTAATCAGTTCTTGGAAATATAGTGGAGTGATTTTGAGTTATATTTTGTGTTATTAGTTAGTAGAAGCCAACCAAGGGGGCCCACTTGGGATGTTTTAGATTAGACTAGGTTAGAGTTGATTTCAGCATTTACAACATTTTAAGTAGAGTTTACTATTTCCTTCCTGCAGCATTATAACTCATGTATGTTCCTATAGCACCTGTAAGGATAATTATAGTGAATTCTTTGGGTTGATAGAATAGGTTTAAGTTGAGCTTACAGTTTTCAGCATTAATTTCATTAAGTAGTAGTGTGTGTTTTACTTTCCTACAGCAATAACGTAGGTCTTTTTCATGCATTTTTCCCTTCCTACAACATAAGTGATATGACTCTTTGAGAGACTTAGTGCACAAATGGTGATTTCCCATTTCAAGTATACGTCCCTGGGTTGATAATTTAAATGAAATTCATGATAGAAAAAGTAATTATTAGTTTTAATACACTATTCCTAGGAGAAGCTTTGGCATGATTATTATTACCTATTGTGGGGTTGTTCAAGATTCATTCGGGGAGGAACTCTATTCAAAAATTCATGAAACCTTTTGTTGAACTCAGCCATGGATTCAATGTATGCCTTTTTATGAACTCATGTATAGAAAATGAAGGGTCATTATGGTCACTATATTCTTCTAGAAAATCCTTTATGAAATCCATCCATTTACTAATTGATGCATCAGGAAATCCTTTGTGCCATTATCTGACATCATCTGTCAAAGATTGCACAAAAAACTTCATGTATATGTCCTTATGGGGTACTTCATGATTATCAATAGTGTTCTCAAATGCTCTCATATGACTTTCAACATTTTCTACAACACTTACTCTAAATTTTAGAATATCATCTTTCCATTCATTTTTAATGTCATGAGGAGCACCAAGGATTTGTGTGAAATCTAATGGTTTATATGTGTTAATATTCATAGGAAATATTGTAAATGCAAAAGGTTATGGTTGAAAGTGAGGTCCATGGTTTTGCGGAATGTATGGGTATTGACCATTGTAATTATTGAAAATTTGAAAATGAGGAGGCTGGTAATTTGGATGATGAGGCAAGTATCCACATTGGTCATAGTATCATGTATGATGTTTACCTCCTTGTTGATAGTGGTTATTATTATGAGTTGGAGGTTGATACCTTGTTCTTCTACCCTCATTATCTTCATACAAGGTATTATTATGGATTCTAATACAATCATGTTTAACTCCCCTCCTACCATTTTGATCATCTCTTCATTACATGCCTTCAAGGGCTATTTCACCTTGGTTGGATCTTTGGTAATTATGTTATGACACCATAGGTTTGATCTGTCAACAAAGGATACCTTTTATTTCTTGAGACAATGTTCTAATATATGGCTTGTATTTCCTCTATGGTAGATGTGAGTCCATTTAAATTCTCTCTCATTTGTTTCTCTACCTACAAGCTTTGGTTTTCTTGACTATCATTATGAGATCCATGTGAAATTTTTATTAATGACCTAGAAGTTTCAAAACTAGGTGGGTATGTAGGCCTTCAATATTTACTTATATTATTCACATTGGTCAATTTCATGTATTCTTCAGATGGTCTCTCACCTAGCACATGAAAACCATTCTCTTCTGGATAATACTTAGGCATTCCAAACTCTAGCTCACAGAATCTCCTTCCATCTTGAAATCCCATTAGAATTGAATTATTCAATTCCCTTTTATTTTGTTCATTTATGCTTCTAGTCTGATCCAACTCTATATGTTTGATAGATGACCTTGTGCTAATGATCTTCTTCCAAACATGCAAGACTGAGATTTAGAAAATATAAGAGTTAAATATCTTGGATTTGTTCTTTTGGATTTAAAAATTATTTCTTCATTCATATACATTCAAGGTTCTTTTGCTAGAGTCACCACCTCAATGTGAGGAATGATTTATACTGATATTCTGGGTTCTACTTTCTACTAGAGTGATTTTCTTATTATACCAAAGATTCTGGAAATTTATTTACTCAATCCTTAGCATATTCGTCAATCTGTTGGTTGTATAAATTAGATGGGAAATCTCAACTGACCTGATTTGACTTAATAATACAAAAGATTCTGGAAATTTTCTTCGTTCAACTCCCCAACAAAGTTGCCAATCTATTGGTTCCCAAAATTGCAAATTTTCAAACCCTAGAAGTATGCCAAATCTTATGCTCAGGTTTAACAATGCATTTTGGCCAATGAACAAGATTGGTCCAAAGTGACTCAAAATCCCCTACACTTTTGTCTTTACCAAACCAAGTTGGGTGTACCTAATGATCTGATGTTTACTTTCTCCTTCTAATCAACAATATTTTGGTAGATTTATTTTATATCACTTCTTGTTTGACTAATTCAACATGGCATATGAATTGAAATTTATCTTATTCTTCTTCTACTTTATTCCTACTCTTAATATTCTTGTCTCCTGACTTTCTACTACTTCCAAATATCTAACTGATTTCTTTTCTAGACTCTAACTATATTTTCTTTTCTAACTATCTTCTTATCTATCTTATTCTTACTTTTACTTATCTTCCAATTTTCCTACTGAAAATCTAATTGATGTTTTGAATGTGTTCTATGAGCTGGACCAATGTCTTCCTCTCCCTTGGACAGTAGAGTCAACCCCCTTTCTAGACCCTATGTATAACTTTGTAGGAAAAAATTTTAATTCACCACTTGAATGAATCTGTCAGCGAATCCAACCTCCAATACTACTCCATTATTTCTTGCCACAACAATATATATCATCAAATTTAAATCTCACTTTAAAAGATTAACAAGACAAGTATCAAAAGTATATAGTCATCTCAATTGAACTTATTTTTTCAAATTTTTATAACAATTAATAATTTTTTCATAAGGAAATTTAAGAAAGTCTTCACTTTCTTGAAATGAAACAACAAAGAACTGATCTAAATTAGAAGAATCTTCCACCTCTCAATTGAAAAGAGAAGAACTAGAATTTTTTTATTGAATCATGGTTTTTTATTTATATTTCTTCTTGGAGATCTGAATCTGCATTCCTAAAAAAATCTACTACCTCTATCCAATCAGTAATTCCCTTTTATATTCACAAGGGAGAACAACTAAATGGTTATAAATTTTAGTTGTAAAACAACATGATTGTTCAATACAACACTAATTAGTTACCCCTAATAAACAAATCGACTATACCCAGAGAACTAAAAAAGAAACTCAACTAATCACATAGTGCAAAATGAATTACCTCATCTAATACTCCTCTTTTCCTTTCGTGTAGAATATTTCTAGTTCGGTTAAAGATGTATATCCATTTTTAATATCTTCTCTTTGGAGGACATCTTCATTTTGTGAGAAAGGAACTTTTATCTGAATGTCATTTCAAACTTCCTTTGTTTTCAGTTTGAGACATCTATTACATCTCCATATAGAGCATTGAAACCATAAGATGTTAGTATTATATGGCACTAAGAGGAGGGTTGAATCAGTGAAACCACAGATGTATAAAATATTTTCATAAACTTCCAAAGTAACCAACATGCAAAGATAAATGCAATATAAAATCATAACAAAGCATACATCCACAAAATCAACACATAGACACCAATATTTTATCTTGGAAACCCTTTTTAGAGGGAAAAACCATGGTGGGAATTATCTCCCACAAATATAACTAGTGCACCAATAAGATCCACCCTGTTAGGAGCATTAAATCACCCTATTAAGGGTATAACCAGTTAAGAGTATCTATAACCTGGTTAAGAGATATTACAAAAGTCTTGTTATGAACTACCATGTTAAGGGATTTGAAACTCCTTTTGAGATTCACCCTGTCAAAGGATTTAGTCTTCAGACCTATTAGGATCCTACTTACCCTGTAAGGAGTAACCTTGTTAAAGGATTTTGATCGTAAGCCTGTTATAACTTGCCTTGAGTAAGAAACTAAAAGAATGACTTGATAATGACACCTTCTTCCTGACAGATCCACTTATGTACTGCTCAATGTGCTCCTTTGATAATAAAAACTTCACCTTTAACCACCACAATCATTGCAACAACAAAAACCTTTAAAAACTTACTTTCTCTTTTCAATTCATCTCTTATAAAAACATTTAGGTAAGTGCAATATCCCTAAAATGTGTTATCTGAGTCGGCCACTAAAACCCAATAAAAATTCATAACCGATCACACCAACATAGGAAATTTTAATTTTCAATATTGACCCTCAACAATTCAACACTTAAACTAATCGGTCTTTGAATTTGACCTCATTGATAAATTGATTTATCCAACCTTGACTAGACCGGTTAGACCGTTCATTGTTCTTACTGATATTACTGGTGTTTTCCTCAAATATCTTCATGTATGTTGAATCAACTTATGCAATCATAGATGTGGACAAAAAAAAATTTGTAGATACTTCCTATATGATCACACCATCTAAATCCGCAGAATAATCATCACACACTATATTTACCAAAATTGTTTGTATTAACACCGATACACTGGATACTTAGAGAAAACCTTGTGCAATCACCTTCTCCCTTGTATGTCTAATCTAACTCTCTCAATACACTATGTTTCCATAAATGACAACACCAAAACTTACTGCAAGTTTCTAGGACTTGATCATCTTCATCATAATCCAACAATATCCCCCTTTGGCATTGATGGCAACACTTAGGAAAATTGAAGTGTCTAACCAATCCAAAAATGAAATACAAAACTTCAATAAAAATAGCTCCTTCTTAGGATTACCCCCCTAAGGTAATTACAAACAGATCAAGAAATTCCATGTAACATATATATGATATGTACTACTCCCTTTTACAAATACTTAGCCAACAATTTTCACTCTATACTACTCGCCCTTTGACAACAATGACAAAGGTATTATAAAGATTAAAAAATACTTGATAGAGTAGCATATACCTATTGCAATCTACTGAATACATCTTTAAAATTGGTCTTCAAAATGTGTAATTCATTAACCCAAGTGGTTAGTAGGCTCTCCATAATAAGTATCTATCCATGTATAAAATGCAAAAGCTCCTCCAATCCTTCTATAGTGCACAGAGTGGGTGAGACTAACACTCTTCCAGCCTCTTTAACACCTTTTTTCCAAATCTCCAACTTAGGAATCAATAAACTTTGTAACTCCATTAAATTTGCATTCATCTTTTCCTACTCATGCATATAGGCCTTAAGCTTATTATTGATTGCACTAACTTGTGCTCCAAAAATTGTGGCTGAACCACCAATAGGATCAAAATTGTGTGTTAATAGCCTTAGCTCCTATTGATCTTCACATATCTTCCTATCTAATTCCTTCAAAAATTGTGAAAAAATTAAAAGTTGTGGTCAGAATCTTACCACCTTCAGTCAGAGCATTTTTCACCTTGTTTACTACCATTGTTAAGGTACTTCTATCTTGTACAATAGATTGTGCCATCTTTTCTGACCTCTTCCTTCCATAATCTCTTTCTTCTCTCATTGTAACAGCATCCTCTAGACTTTGTATTTGTTTTCCAGTACCTGTGACCAATTCACCTAACTATCCATTTGATGTGGCCTTCTCATCATATGTCACTTTAGGCACTAATTCAAAGAGTATATCTCTTGTAGTTAGTATAACATGTGACTCTTTTTTCATCTTCTTATTTTTTTCTTGAGGCTTAAGGACCATAGAAATATATATCATTTCCATAGGACTCATAGTTCTCAAATATATTTTCCCTTTAATGGATGGTATAAATTCATCCATACCAATAATGCTAGAATACATAGACTTAAAATTTGTTACTTTTTTTGTTTCCTTGTCAATGGTATTCTCCTTATGTACATCAACAACTTCTTCATTTCAATCTGTTTCCTCCATAACTGGTACCTGTTTCATTTGATCATCTACATGTGTTCTATTTTATGCATCTTTGGTCATATCCTGACTGGTTCCTCTATTCTCTATCTCCTTTTCTTGATGCTCTTGTGTGTCCTTGGGAGATTCCTCCTATTTCTCTATAGATTCCCTTTGTTCTTCAATAATATCCATAACAGGAACATCACCTGTGGTATCCATAGTATCCTTTGGCTCATCCAAATAAACATTAAGTGTGATCTTCACACCATCAACTATCCATCATTCACCAGTCAGTGTAACCTCGAGTTCATCATTATATTTTTCCTTTTCCTCTTCTTTTTTGTCATGTTCTTCATCCTTCTTCTCTTCAACAAGACCCAAAAACTTCTTCAAGATAGCCTCAATTTCCTCTTGAACTGACTGAGTTTCACCATTGAGCATCCTTGTCAAACTTTTCTTGACCTTGAATATTGGTCTGAATTTCTCACAAGTCTATTTGATTTCGTTTGTCTCTTATGCATTTTTTTGGAAATTCTTGCAATAGAATCATACCTTCTTAGTGAAATCATTTCCAATCATTCTAACATAGTTCCTCATTTTTATCACCACTAGTGTGTCAACTAATCAAGTAACTTGACCAATATTGTGAAAAACATTTTGGAAGTAGAAAAAAAAATCCATAAGAACTTGACTATATTTGAATACTTTCCTTTTATATTTCTTGATCTTCTCCATGTTTATAAAGAACTGATCTTTCATTGCACTACAAAAATAATACCATGCATCCTCCTTTCCCATCTTGTATACACTGTGAATCACCGTAGTAGGCACACTGTTGATTTAGCTCAAGTAAAACACTTTGTATCCAATCACCATTTATGAAAATCTGATATTTAGGTCAAGGATATCATTTATGGTCATCACACATTTGTCCCACTTTGAGTTTGTTAGTTCTGTAACTACATCCTATGGAATTGACCTAAGATGAGGTACCTCACCAGTAGCACAAAATCTAGTAATAACATGATTGGCTTCCTTAGTTATCTTGTAGGGTCGATCAAGCCACATGAATTATCATGAACCCTTCTCAACACATATCTAACCTCTTCTTCCTCAAAGTCAGAGGGAAGGTGTATCGCATGATCAAAACCCTTGTCAATGACCACTCTGTTTTCATCCTTCAGCACCATATTATTACACATCTTCTCATACAGTGAATGAATATGAGATTCCCCTAAATATTCAATCTTGTAATGGATGTGTTGGGGCTCAAAAATGATGGATCTGATATCCGATCTTTTTCACCAACTAACAAATTCAACCACGATTGTGATTTGAATCCCTGCAATTTAGGTTAGTAAACCAAGGCTAGTAGACCCAAATTTAAAACTTCAAACTAATCTAAAATATGAAACTTTCTCAAAATATCAATAATTAACAATGTATAAACTTACAATAAACTATATTTATCAAAACATATAAACATTATTATGATATGAAAATGAATTTAGTATTAATAAGCTCTGAAATACAACGCTGAAACAATAATATCAACAAACAATGAGATCAGTGTCGAATAAACTTGGGCTAAAGAGTCAAGAATGTTTCCAATCCTATGTACAATTCAGAGACAGTTTTAGGGAAACTTGTTACATATAGAACAATACCATCATTCCACAGGCTTCTACTTGAACTATAATTCAATTCGAAATTTAAAGTTAGTTCAATTAAATTTAACTCTATTACAGAGATCAATTGAACAGAAGAAAGTGAAATAGATACAACTTTCTACTGATAAATCAAACTTAAAACTAAATTTGAATCATAAAATCAAGAGAATAGAACAAAGTGGAATAATCTATTTCTAGATAAATCTGAAGAGTAATTGAAAATAATTAAAAATAATAACCTCAAGAAATAAAGAAAAGGCACTTATCTTTTATTGATTATTTGAAAATAGGTACATATGAGTTCAACATTGCAGTAGTGTGTTCAATTTCTACAGAGATTTTTTCCAAATAAAATTATTTTCATCCTCCATATTTCAGCTATAATTGACTTAATATTTATATGTGTTTCAATGGTTTCCTGTGAAAGGTCATACCTTTTCACAAAAACCTAATCCTACAACTAACCCTAAATAATTATACAAATCAACCATATATATGGTTTTAAAAGAATAAATCTTTTCCCGCATCACAAATAGTATAAATGTCATATCCTTTGATTCATTCAGTTATCATCACCTACTTATGTTGTAAAATACCTGCACACCAAACCCCAAAGTTAGATAACTTTTAATAAATTTTTAATTTAGGGCTCATATTAATTTAATAATATTCTCAAATCAAAATTAATAATATATCAAAAAAAGATTTATCAAGAGGGTCATAATGTTATTTCAAATAATTTAAACAAAAATTAATATAAAAATATTTTATTTAAATATGCCCAAAAATATTAAATGGTATAGTTTCAACATACTTTAAATCAAATAAAATTTTACAAAATAATGTACCCTATTGAAATATTTCACATTAGTAATTTAGGGTAATTTAAATAATGCCTAAAACAATTATGTTAATGAAAATCTAAACCATATCTTTAATATAAAATATTTTAAAAGCACATAAGACAAAAGAAATGAGATAATATGATTTTCTATAACACATAACTTGAAGAAAACATATAGACTAACTGGTTAGAGGGGAGATGGGTAGGTAGGTAGGAAAAAGGGTTTGCTTGAGAGGTCGAGTGTTCAACTCCCGATTGCCACCCTTTTACCCTATGCACTTATTACTCTTTTTTAATTTATTTTTATTTCAATAATATTTATGCATTTAATCCATTGAAATATAATATTAAGGTTTTTTCTCATAAAGGTTCTGAATGAGCCCACCAGGGATCAAGTCTTGCTAAGTGCATGACTACGACATTTAAGAGATGAGGCCAGGAACGTGCCCCCGATGAATTTGGTGGAATGGATACCCCTTAGTCCTTGGCTCTTAGCCGAAGAGGTTCAGCATTAGCTCGGGCGCTCATATCAGGTTGCCAAAACTGTTTCGTGGATGACCTCCATCAAAAAATATGAAAATAGAATAATGACAATTATTTAGGCCTTTTTAATTGTTTAATTAATTTTTTTAAATAGGGAAATACTATGAAAATGAAAACAAATATTTTACTTCCCTAATATTGTGTATAATTTGTGCATGTAATTTTCAGCTCCACCAGTGGCTCCAGTTGGGGACGTGTGCCCATACTTGGGCACAACGAGAATCCAACTATCTCTAGGAGAAGAAGACCATTGAGGACAAAGCATAAAACAACACAAAACATAATAATAGAAAACAAAAATTAAACTAAAGAAAAATAAATAAATATTATTAAGCACAATAAAACTAAATAATATAATAAAAAGGAAGAACAACTCCCTGGAATAGATTCTTTGTTTATTAATTCTGCTCCCAAGTAATTATCCTCAGGGTAAAATAATTTTCGCAAATAACTTCATTGGCATAACCTTAGCGTATGATTTCCATCGGCAAGACTTTCATTATCGGTATTTTATTTGAAACATTATAAATGCCTGATGAGTTAGGGTTAAGGCTCATTTATAATTAAAATTTTATTCATTCTGTCGTAGGTCAGGATGGTTGTAGCGTTGTTTGCCAAACTGCATATAATAAGCTTTCTCATGTGCCTACAATATTGTGCATTTGTAATGCCATCCAACTGTGCTTCAACATCCACACACATCCATATCATTATTTCACTTGAACTATCTTTCTTCCCTGAACACTATTTTTTCTTTTGAATCTGTGCCTCCAATTTAAACTGACATTCTAATAATTTTACCATAGTTTTCAATTTCAAAATCTTCCACAAACAAAACCTGTATGTAACAGGATTTTTTATTTTTTTTATTTTTATCCAATGGATGCTATAAATAATATTGTAATTTTTTCTTTGAGATAATCAAAACATTTATATTGTTCTTCTAGTTGCAGTGTGCAATTCTACATTTACCAATTACATTTGCTTGAAAGTTATGAGACTTCCTTCAAGTCAAAAAAATCATTTGCTATTACAGAATCTGCCGACCATTTTTGGAGATGTCTGGGCATTTTTGAGGTTTTTGACTCCTCAAAAACATGAAAAACTGCAACAAAATTGTTTTCCATCCATGGATAAAGTCTCAGAACCATTTTACTAGTGTAAACAATCATTTATAGCTAAAAATTAACTTCAAATTTCTGCTGGAATATAAAAATGTGATTCATCTTTTGAACAACAATAAAATTCTGTTTCCTTCCCTTTATAATTCCAAGAGCGAGTAGATAGATGATCCAAGACACTTTGATTTATATAGTGTTCCAAAAATATATATTTTATTTTCCTCCACTGTCTTTGCAAAGAAATATTAAGATTCAAATGCATATCAATACGAAAAAATATATTAAGAAAGAAAAATCAAAATCTGTAATTTTAACATCATTACATAATTTTTAAGATGTGGGAGAACACTAAATATTAAAAAGACATGAGAATAAAATATACTTCCCTGAATTTTTCTTTATGGCTTTGTGGATGTATTTTCTTTTCCATAGTTCACAGTAGACATATGTTTTCTTACCTTCGTAGCTCTTGGCCTAAGTTAATGGCCAAAGGACACCCAAAAATTATAATTTTCCTTTTTCATACACTTGGTTATGATCACGTAATAATAAGCGCCTTCTGGAAGCATCATGTTTCTCTTTACCATTCAAATTACTCGTTATTCCCTTTTTCTCGGCTTCACAACATTTCTCACCAATGTATTCCATTGATATCTCTTTATTATTATGCTCAAATATTTGATCACATTTGGTTCCCGGATTTTTAATTTTGCCACCATTCATCCACATTTTCTTTGAGAGCCATAACATTCCATCATGTCCTTCCTTTATAAAACATTTTAAGTGACTTTTACTCTCACATGTAAATCTCAATCCAAAGTAACTTTCATAAGAAATTTTATATCATAAATATGTGTCTCTCTCACTATGTAATCTATTTTCTGAATGCATAATATTCCTTGGATAGAAAATCTTGCGTAGGGTTATTTTTTCCTTTTCAACTATAATATCGCATATCACTTTCTCATTTTCATTATATAGCAGATTGAGAAATGTTAGGTAATTTCTAAATGCATCATTTTATTCTTCTCCTTCATGTAATTCTTTTGAACATATGTTATTATTTTCAGGAGCATCTTTTTTAGATATTTCATTACTGCTGGTCATACCCCGTTTTGCCTCCTCAAACATTGGAATAAAAATTTTGTGCATACCTCCTTGAGGGATTTTTAATATTTCATCACCTGAAATATTATGATGTACATCTTTATGACAAGAATTTTCTTAAGGATCATTATTTTCTTTATAAATGGAACCAATATTTTCACAAATATTCTCTGCTGAAATTTCACCTTCTTCCTGTACAATATGCAATTTCTTTTCACAAAATGAATTAGGAAATAATTCATAACCAGAAACATCTTCATCATATTTTTTATAAATATTGTCCCTAAGGAGATTTTCAACATTATTAACCAACATATATTCTTCTTTAAGCATTTTATCCTTTTGAGATTTATTTTCTATTCCATCAAAAACTGTCTGAACCTATTTGTTTTGATATTTAGAGAAAGGAATGTAACCACATTTTTGAATATACCTTTGATACTCCATATCTAATAAGTCTGAAATTTCTTGTGAAATAAGAGAATGTTCCTCTTCATTACTGAACTCATTTGAATTTATTTTTATACAAGTCTCTTCTTGGATGGGATCTCATTCCATCTGATCCAAACTTTCTTGTTCATCTGAATCTAGAATATCATTAGGTTTTTGTGCCCCTTCTGTAACTTTATCATTTTCTTCCATTGTATCTTCGTATACAATTTTAAGAATAAGCTTTAATTGATCACGAGTTGCTCCTAAACTGTGTATTTTGTTTAAAAAATCAGGCCTAATATCGGAAGGTATTTCACAGAAAATATCCATCATCCTTATAAACAAACTCACCATATTTTCACTATCATACCATTATAAATTAATAAATGCATCCAAGGGAGATATACATGATTCATCCCTATCATGGAATACATCAATGAAGCATTGTTCAAATTGTATCCATGATGAAATGTATTGTGCAGGTAATGATTCATATTTTTCCCTTGCATTATTCTTTAGTGACCATGCAAATACCTTCATGGCATCATTTTCTGTAGCAATCCCATATTTTTCAAGGAATGCATAAAGAGCATCTAAATGATCAATAGCTGATTCTTCATAATTTTCATAGAATTCAAGGACCTTATGTGAATATTTTGAAAACTATTCATTAGAACTGCATTTGAATTCTCTAGGATCCAAAGGCTTGACATCAAAAGGAATTATGAAATCTCTGAACAAATATCTAACTAAGTCTGTCATTAACTGAAAGATAAATACTCATTTCCCTCCAGGTTCAAAAAAATGAAACAACCTTGAGTTCTTAATCCTAGCGGAATCACCTTTTGAAAAATTTATACAGATTCGCCACCTCAAGTGTCTTGAGGAAAATATTTTCTCCTGTTTGTGCTAAGATGAAATCTGAATTTTTTTATATAGAGTTCCCACCTCCTTTATAAGAAGGGTAAAATCATACAATTGATTCTGACTTCTGTCTCCAGTAGAGTCTGACTCTTTGATCACTAGAAATTCTGAATAATATTGTCACAACAAATCCCTAGTAGAGTCGCCAATTGTTGGGGCTCAAAAATGATGGATCTGATATCCGATCATTTTCACCAACTATCGAATTCAACCACGATTGTGATTTGAATCCCTGTAATTTAGGTTAGTAAACCAAGGCTGGTAGACCCAAATTTAAAACTTCAAACTAATCTACAATATGAAACTTGCTCAAAAGATCAATAATTAACAATGTATAAACTTACAATAAACTATATTTATCAAAACATATAAACATTGTTATGATATGAAAATGAATTTAGTATTAATAAGCTCTGAAATACAATGCTGAAACAGTAAATCAACAAACAATAAGATCAGTTCCTAATCAGAAACTTGGGCTAAAGAGTCAAGAATGCTTCCATTCCTATGTACAATTCAGAGATGGTTTTAGGGTAACTTGTTCTGATTAAGTAAAAATGGGTTTTACAAGGACCCAAAACCTTTACAAAGTAATAAAGTTCAGCAGGTTTTACAAGGACCTGAAACCTAAGGAGTTAAAAACATATATTCAACAAAGAGCATATACATCTGTACCAAAGCACCTGAAAAGGAAAGGAAATAGAAAAAAAGAAACCGAGCCAAAAAAAAAGTCCCATAGATACAATAATAAAAATAGGGACATCAAAAAACCCCAAAGGGATAGAGAAAAGGACAGCTACATTCCCTGCACAAGTTCCTCTGCTTCGATGATCATTATCTGTTTATTGTTGACCGAACTCTTGAGCTCCATAGTGTCTTTGTCCTCCTTAGGACTGTTCTTCTTTGTGCTAGCTCTAGTGTGCGATCCCAGGCCAATACCCTCTTTGATCTCTCTGCTCTCCTTCTCCTTGATATCCCTGTCCAGTTTTTCCATCAAAATCTGTGCATGGCCACAGCAAGCTTTGAGACTAATCAGACATTTTTCCCCAATTTTTTTAACCGTAGCCTCCAACCTCTCCACCTTAGTAGTTAGATATGTAATCTACATAGCACTGCTATCTTTCTCATCCCTATCTTGGATATCTTTGATTTGTCTCTCCATTGTACCCACTTTATTAACAAACTCCGCCTGGGCTTTAGAATTCCCTACCACTTCTTTCATTTCATTCAGACAAATAGCCACCAGTTTTTCCCCAATTCCCATACTATTGAGAATATTTATCTCGGCCCTTATAAAATCAACTTGTTTTTTTAGATTATTCTGATCATCAATTAAATTGCTTACCAAACCAATGAAACCTGCAATGCAATCTTTGTTGTTCGCAAAAAATTGATGCTCCCTTGTGTCCACATTGTCATGGAAATCATAATCCTTTCACCCAGAATCTTCTTCAGTTCTAGTATTCCTATCATCTTTCATATTTCCTTGTCCCTGCTTATTTTCTTCAGTTTTCTCCCTAAGACTAGTGTCTTTAATTACCTCATCTTTTCTCTCCTCCTTGTTTTCCCCTCTTTCCTTATCCTCCCAGTTCTCCTCTGTATTATCCTTTAAATCTTTCTTGTCCAAGGTAAGATTAATTCTCCTCTTGCTGGAATAGCTACTCTTACAGGTAATTTTAACTTTTTCCTTACCCTCCCCACATTTTCTTTTTTTGTCCTCCTTTTTCACCTCCTCAATTTCAGTCTTTGTTTTTGACTCCTCATTCTGAATCTTCTTCTTTGTTATCTTTTTACCTTTTTTCTTTCTGCTTCCCTCCCCAGTCTCCTCATCACTATCCTTCTCTATTTCTGACCCTTTAGAGTAGGGTTTCTTCTAGTTTTTTGAAACACTCTTTCTGTTAGATTTAGGGGTTTTAAACCCTTTGGAATCCTCTTCACTTTTTGTTTCTTCCCCATACATGCTATCATCTTCATCCCCTTCAGTCTCTTCTTCATCGTTTAAAATATTCTTCCCCAATGGCCTTTCCACTTTCTTAGTTTTTAGCACCTTATATATGAGCAGCATAAGCCCTTGGTGGGATGCATGATCCCCCTTCGGATCTTTCTGTAAACTAGAAATGGTAGCATCTAACGAACTGAGCAAATAGTAAGGTAAATTGACTTTAACCTTGTGCCTAAAATGGTTTAATAACATGAAATGGTGCCCATACGCCCTAGTAAACCTACCATTCAGAGTGACATAATTGATGATCACATATAGGACATACCTCCAAGGTCTGGAAATGCGCTTTGAATTATGGTAGGAAGCATTAATCTTGACTAGTCTATTCTTTTCCTTCTCATCTTTTGAGAAAGTCTCCCAAGCTTTATCCAAGATCAGTCTATCTTGATAAAACTTAATCCCATCCATACCCATTCCCGTAGCTTCAGCTATGATCTCCTCCGTAACCTCCATATACTGATCATCAACCAAGACCTTGCCCTCTTTCCAGGATTTTTTAAATATCCTAGTGATAGAAGGATTCCTACCATGGAGTCATTCTAGAAAAACACCCATCCCACCCTCTTTCACAATCTTCCAAACTCTGTGCTTTTTCTTCCAGTTTTTGCAGTTAACAGGCTCAACCCTTTTCTTATTTCTGATCATTATCTTACTCTAGTTGCAGAAAATATTTTTTTTATGGCTATTGATAATGCCAAAATGAGTTTTATAAAAAGCCAAAAGGACCCAGAAAGTGTGCCAAATCCAGCTCGCAATCATGATAGAGTACTTACAGCTTCGAAGGCAATTATGAAACATCACCTCCATATTAGGAGCCCTCAATCGATCACTCTCAAGCAATAATTTTTCTTGAATTGGCACGTCATTTCCATCATTCAAATGTGCCACCTCATCACTCTTACAAGCAGTATTATCCACCCAGTCAGTAATGCCATTTGCCTCCCGATAATTATGTGTAATAATACATTTTTCAAAAGAGCAAATAATATCTTTGGCTTTTTGAATAATATTATCAATAGTCCATGAAGCGGGAGTATCATTTTGTAAACACTTGACTATGTTGAGAGAATCCCCTTCTAACCAAACTTTAGTGCTACCTTTCTCTTTAGCTAAAATAAGACCCTGAAGAGCTGCAGAGGCTTCTGCAAGATGATTTGTTTGATGACCAATGGGAATAGCTTTTATACCTGTACAGACACCATTTTCATCTCTGATGACAATGCCACACCCTGCCACCCTCATATTTCCCTTAGAGGCACCATTAAAATTGATTTTCTATCATCCCTTTGGGGGACAATCCCATATAGCATCCTCTCTTTTAGTTTTGTTATCCTTTTTTTTGGAATTGCCATTGATTTTCCAATTTTTGAATAGGGTAATATCATTCTCCTGTAGAGGTTCCAACACTCTATCCTATAACATAAGATTCTCTTTTATGGCTCTCTTAATCTTAAAGAAAAACTCCTTCTCACTATTCATTTTATCTTTGAACACTTTATCATTTCTTTCTCTCCAGACCCCCCAGCAAACATGGGGGAGGTCAAAATTCCAAATCTTAACAACAGTGTCATGCTTTGATGGATAGATCCAAGATTTAAAAAGACTCTCCAAATTATTAGGAAAAACCCACTCAATATTAAGGATCTGGAAAAAGAAATCCCAAATCTTTCTGACAAAGGGGCAGTGGATGAAGATATGTCCCGCACTTTCCTCCTCTTGCTTGCATAGGTAGCACCTGTTAACAATAGTCATACCTGTTTTTCTAAGATTGTCAGTAGTCAGAATTTTATTTTGCATCATTATCCAGAAAAAAACATTAATTTTAGGAATGAGTTTTTTATCCCAAACTTTCACCCAAAAAGGCTCAATAAGGTCTTCAAACTCCAAATGGTACAGAGAAGAGACTGTTAAGTTACCATCAGTACTATGTTTCCAAACAATCCTATCCTCTTCCTCAGTCAAATTGATTGAGTTGAGAATTATGTTAAGATGTCCCAATCTAATATCAATGATAGATAAATCTTTCCACTGATCCCTTTCCCAATAGTCCTCGACTTTCCTTCCAAAAATAGTTTTACACTGATTCTCAAAGATACTCCATTCAGAGCACTCCTTGAGGGGGGAATGAAGAAGCCACTCATCTTCCCAAAAAAGAACCTTGCTACCATTACCCACTTTCCACTTAATTCTTTTTTTGATTATGTATTTGTTTTCATAACATTTTTCCATATGAAAGACCCAACCCTCTCCCTGTCCTCATTCAAAAAGGCATCAAGATTAGGCCTATCCTTGTTATACTTGTTATCCCATATAAGATTCCATTCTCCTTTTGAGTTATAATATCTCCATATTAATTTAGTAAGGAGATTCTCATTCAAGTTGTTAATTCTTCTTATCCCTAAGCCACATTTCTTGGTCGGACAACAAACTTTGTCCCAGGCTATAAGCGCTATCCTTTTTTTTTCCATCCCTGTCCACAGAAACTATTTTTGAATTTTTTCAATAGATTCACCAAACTTTTTAGGGATTTTAAAAATTCTCAAAGCATAAAGAGGGAGACCTTGGAGGGTATCTCTAAGAATCTAGATTTTACTTGCTTGACTTAGCAGCATCCCTTTCCATCCCGCAACTTTACTATGAAATTTGTCCACTAAGGAGCTCCAAAAAGTATCAGGAGGGTCCAAGCAGAGAGGGAGACCAAGATAAGTACCAGGCATAGTCCCCAAATCACATCCTAAAATCCTTATAATTATCATCTTTCTTCTATCATGGACATTGAAGAGAAACACCAAACTCTTTCCCCAATTTATAATCTAGCTAGAAGCTTTCCAATAATTAGTCAAAGCTTTCTTAATATTGCTAGCATTTTTAACCGAGGCTTCTCCCATAATCACCAAATCATCAACAAAATGTTGATGAGATCAAACTTGGTTCTCTAAAGATGGGTTTAACCCTTTAATGTCTCCTTTCCTCACATGATTCTCCATATACCTTCCTAGGCATTCAGCCATAAGGATGATTAGGACAGGGGATAGGGGATCCCCTTGTCTTAATCCCCTTGAAGATTTAAAGAATGAGGTAGGAGACCCATTAACCAAAAATGAAAAAGTAGCCAAAGAAATAAGCTGGAAAATGAGATCAGTACATTTTTTGTTAAATCCAAAAGCCATCAAGACTTGCACCAGAAACTCCCAGTCCACTCTGTCATAAGCTTTAGACATATCATGTTTCAGAAGAAGGCCCTCCTTCCTAGACATCATAAGAGAATGAAAATTTTCATGAATAGTAGTGATAGAGTCCATGATTTGTCTCCCAGGAACAAAACCATTTTGTTGCCAAGAAATCAAAGAAGGGAGAATCGCCAAAATCCTAGTAGTTAGAACCTTAGAAATAATTTTGTAAACAGAGTTGCACAGACTGGTAGGTCTAAACAGATCCATCTTATCACCTCCCTATTTCTTGGGGATAAGGGCTATAAAGGTTCCATTCAGCTCCTTCAGAATTTTTCTAGTTCCAAAACTCTCTTTAATCACATTAGTCACCTCCTTTTCAACAATATTCTAGAAAGATTGGAAAAAGAACATAGGAAAACCATCCGGCCCAGTGGATTTTTCTCCCTCAAAAGAAAAGATAGCCTTTTTAATCTCAGAGTTAGAAGGGATAGCATTGAGCTTGACATTCTGATTTTCATTAAGAATGTTTGGAATGCACTTGAGAAACTCCCTTTGTTCATCCTTGTCGATCTCACTGTCCTTTTGCAACAAATTTTAAAAAAAAAATTAGCCTCCAATCTGATTGCCTCCTCGTTATTAGAAATAGTTCCACTGATGTTGAGATTAGAAATCCTATTAGCCATTTTGTGTTTTAGCATAGTCATAAAGAAATACTTAGTATTTCTATCTCCCTCCTTCAAGAAAATATTTCTTGATCTCTGTCTCCAAAAAGTTTCTTCTTTTGCAATAATGTCATGCATCTCGACCAAATTCCCATTCTCTTGATCTCTTGAGATATAAGCATAACCATCCTTTTGGATGTTGTCCTAGATTTCCTTAATCTCTAAACTGACACTAGCCTTAATAGTGAATATATTGCCAAAATTCTCTTTATTCCAAGCTTTGATATTATCCTTGACATTTTTAAGTTTTTTAGCTAGGGTGAACATGGCAGTACCCTTAATATTTATTTTCCACCATTCATCTATCCTTTATTCAAGTTGTGGGTGTAAAGTCCACATTTTCTCAAATCTGAATGGAAAGTTTCTTTTCTTATCAATTAGGTCCGCCAAAAAGGTTATGGGATTATGATCCGATCCCACCCTTATATGATCCGATAAAGAATAGTAATAATGAATGAACCATTCTTTAGTAATGAGAGCCCTATCCAGCCTAACTTGAATGAGGTCCTTACCATTTCTTCTATTAGTCCAGGTATATTCAGTTCCCTATAACTCTATATCATGAAGAAAATGACAGTCAACAAAATTCATGAGGTCCATCCTGCTATCTAGGTTAGATTGACTTCCTCCAATTTTTTCCTTTTCTCTTAAGGGGGTATTGAAGTCTCCCATAACAATCCATTCTTCATCAATAAAGGAATTTCTCAAAGAAGACAGTTGCTTCCAAAAGACTTCTCTACCTTTTTAGTATTGGGAGCGTAAATATTAGTCAAAACCCAAGAGGTATTATCCTTTAGATGCCTAAACTTGATACAAGCCACATTATCACCTTGATAAATAATATCCGCTTTTATTATGTCTTCATTCCATATAGTAGCAATGCCCCCAGAAGAACCATTAGAGTCACCCCCACAATTTATCCCATTCTTAAAAAATCTAAGATTTTCAACTTTATCCTTGAGCATTTTGGTTTCTTGAATCAAAAAAATATCTGGTCTATTATCCCTAATCATATTCCTAACAATGTCCTATTTATGGGGATTATTTAGTCCCCTAATATTCCAAGATATAATCTTCATGATTTAATAAAGGATCCTACCTCCAGAATCCGTTGGCTTCCATCCGCAATGTTCTTTTTTGCCTCCTTATTTCTCACCTTCTAGTTTGACAGCCTCCCTAGCGAAGATATAATAGCTCCCACATCTCCATTTGTGCTACTTCTTGTTGCTACCTTTCTGCTTGGTAGCTCTTTGTCCTTCTTTCCTTTTTTTTTTCTCTCCTAGAGTTTCTTTCTCATCTTCCATTTCACTTTGTTAACCCGCAAGGATTTGGCTTATCTCTATAGGGTCCCCCTAGTTAGGTATTTCAATATCATGATTTCTTCCCCCCTTAGGAGTCATTTTCAATTGGTTAAGGGTTTCTTGACTCACCACCGTATCCTATTGTTTTTTCTTCTCTTTAGTATTTTTAACCACTTCTTGAGTATCAGACTCTGGGCTCCCTTCCTGTTGTTTATCCTCTTTCTCCCCATTAGGATCTTATGTTTCTTCATCTTCTATATCCACTGTTACTATTTCAGTAATCTCCCTTCTTCCACTTGGGCTTCTTCTGTATCTTGATACTGTCCCTCATTTTCACCTTTCTCAGGATCCTCATTATTTGTAAGAATTACTGCAGTAGGTTTGGATATCACCGTATTTCCTAGTAAAGAATTATTAATAGTGTTAGATTTACTATCTTTTCCCTTTTTCTCTTTATGTTGGCCTTCCCTTTCTATCTCTCTTCCAACTTTGATAATCCTCCCTACAGGAACCCATTTCTTATTATTTTTCTGGATAACTTTTTTCGGGCACTTCTTTGCCCAATGTCCAGCTTTCTTTCAGTGAAAACACACAAAAGGGATTGTTTCATATTAAATAGATTGCTCCCACAATCCCAGTTTAGAGTTTAGATTTATTTTCTCTGTCATATCAGTATCCTGTGTTATGCCGACACAAATCCTTGCATAGGTGAGTCTTCTCCTGGAAGCAGTAACATTATCTATAGAGAGAAGTTCTCCAAATGAGTTAGCTATCCTTGCAAATATATCCTCCAACCATTATTCAAGAGGCAAACCATGGAGCTTGATCCATACAGGGACCTGACTGACAACTTCCTCCTCGAAGACTAAATTGGGACGCCATTTCTGGAGAATAAGAGTGTTTTTCCCAATCATCTAGGGCATGTTGCATAGGACATTCATTCTATCTTCCTCACAAGAGAAAAAAAAAGACATACATCCCTTTGCCATGGCTACCACATACACTTGCCCTTTCATACCCCATCTTCAGGATACAAAGGCCCTTACCATTTCAATATCTGGTCTAACCCTTAAAAATCTTCCAACCAAGGAGTTATTCATTCTTTCTATAGAATGATCAATAATCTGGTCTAGGATGTCTATTGCAAAGCTACCTTGAGAAGGTCTTGAAGTGTTCTTAACCGGTGGTAAACAAGATTTACCTGAGGGTTTGACTCCAAAAAGGGACGCCCATTTTCAGGAAGGCTTCTATCTTTCGTTAGTCCTGGGTCCCCCACCTGGGTCCCCAGGCACCAGACCAACATCGGGATCCTTCCCTTGGTTCTCATTGTCTTTTCCATTGACCGGCTTACTGTTCTTAGAGGGTCTTTGCCTCCTTCGAACTAATCCCTCCCAAATTCAAACTTGAATTTGGCAGCTCCCACGTTCCAAGCTCCCATGCTCTACTCTCGCTTGCCATTAAGTTTTAGACTATGTTCTGTTCAACACCTTGATACTGAATATTACATATAGAGAAACTTGTTATAGGGCAACTTGTTACATATAGAACAAGACCATCATTCCACAAGCTTCTACTTGAACTATAATTCAATTTAAAATTTAAAGTTAGTTCAATTAAATTTAACTCTATTACAAAGACCAATTGAACAGAAGAAAGTGAAATAGATATAACTTTCTACTGATAAATCAAACTTCAAACTAAATTCGAATCATAAAATCAAGAGAATAGAACACAGTGGAATAATCTATTTCTAGATAAATCTGAAGAGTAATTGAAAACAATTAAAACTAATAACCTCAAGCAATAAATAAAAGGCACTTATCTTTTATTGATTATTTGAAAATAGGTACATATGAGTTCAACATTGTAGTAGTGTGTTCAATTTCTACAGAGATTTTTTCCAAAGAAAATTATTTTCATCCTCCATATTTCAGGTTTAATTGACTTAATATTTATATGTGTTTCAATGGTTTCCTATGAAAGGTCATACCTTTTCACAAAAACCTAATCCTACAACTAACCCTAAATAATTATACAAATCAACCATATATATGGTTTTAAAAGAATAAATCTTTGCCCACATCACAAATAGTATAAATGTCATATCCTTTGATTCATTCAGTTATCATCACCTGCTTATGTTGTAAAATTCCTACACACCAAACCCCAAAGTTAGATAACTTTTAATAAATTTTAATTTAGGACTCATATTAATTTAATATTATTCTCAAATCAAAATTAATAATATATCAAAAAAAGATTTATCAAGAGGGTCATAATGTTATTTCAAATAATTTAAACAAAAGGTAATATAAAAATATTTTATTTAAATATGCCCAAAAATATTAAATGGTATAGTTTCAACATAATTTAAATCAAATAACATTTTACAAAATAATGTACCCTATTGAAATATTTCACATTAGTAATTTAGGGTAATTTAAATAATGCCTAAAACAATTATGTTAATGAAAATCTAAACCATATCTTTAATATGAAATCTTTTAAAAGCACATAAGACAAAAGAAATGAGATAATATGATTTTCTATAACACATAACTCGAAGAAAACATATAGACTAGTTGGTTAGAGGGGGGATGGGTAGGTAGGTAGGAAAAAGGGTTGGCTTGAGAGGTCGAGTGTTCAACTCCTCGATTGCCACACTTTTACCCTATATACTTATTAATCTTTTTTAATTTATTTTTATTTCAAAAATATTTATGCATTTAATCCATTGAAATATAATATCAAATTTTTTGCTCAAAAATATGAAAATAGAATAATGACAATTATTTAGGCCTTTTTAATTGTTTAATTAATTTTTTAAAATAGGGAAATACTATGAAAATGAAAACAAATATTTTATTTCCCTGATATTGTGTATAATTTGTGCCTATAATTTTTGGCTCCACCAAGATGTATGACCTAACATCTTCTATGTCTAATACTTGTAACACTAGAATTGGTATTTTTCCTATAAACATTAGCTATATGACCAACCTTATGACATTTAAAGCAGACCGGTTTGTAAGGTTTCTTACTAGCACTCCTTGGGGTTACCTTTGGTGCGGTTTTCTCATATTGCATGTCCTTCTTGGTTCCAGAGGATTCACCAACTTCATAACTGGTGTATCCAAGACCCTGATTATCTCCATGCATCCTCTGATTCTTGAGTTGTTCATCAAGTTTTGCATAACTTTCATTAAACTTCTTGAGTAAATCATTTGCAACCTTCAACTCACATTTTAGTTTCTCATTTTCTTTCCTTAGATTTTCATTCTGACTTAGAGCTTCTTGATTTTCTTCTTTTGTGTAATGTAGACGTTCATGCAATGTACCAGCCTCGTGTTCATATTTGAAGAGCTCATGCACCTTAGCTTTAGGGCTTTATCTTTGGCTTTTAGGGGTTCCTCTATAATTGTCCTTGCTTCTTATGTTGTCATCCTTTCTTCTTATGCCACCTTCCTTGCTTCCATTTCTTCACCCATTCTGATTGACAAAGATTCTAAAAGCCTTTGGATGTTCTTCTTGTCTTTATGCAGTTGCTGATTCTCTTGAGATAGTTCATCCAAAGCCGCTTCAGATTCCTCAGTTCCACTTTGTTCAGATAGTTGTTCAACAAGCTCTAGTCTCTTGGCTCTTGAATGTCAGAGTTGTTCTTTCAGTCTTTCAATGAATTTATTAGCATATGCATGTTTCTTCTCAACTTTCCTTTGATATCTCAAACTCTCCATATCAGCCTTGAGGATACTTCCCAAGATGTTAGGCTTCTTCAAGGGAACAAGGCTCTAATACCAATTGTTAGTATTATAAGGCACTAAGGGGGAGGGGGGGTGAATCAATGCAACAACAGATCTACAAAATCTTTTCATCAACTTCTAAAGTAACCAACATGCAAAGCTAAATGTAACATAAAAGCATAACAAAGCATACATCCAAAAAATCAACACAAAAACACCAATCTTTTATCGTGGAAACCCTTGTTAGAGAGAAAAACCATGGTGGGAATTATCACCCACAAATCTCACTAGTGCACCAATAAGATCTTCCCTATTAGGAGCATTACATCACCCTATTAAGGGTATACCCACTTAAGAGTATCTATAACCTGGTTAAGAGCTATTACAAAAGTACTATTAGGAACTACCCTGTTAAGGGATTTGAAACTCCTTCTAAGAGTCACCCTATTAAAGGATTTAGTCATCAGACATATTAGGATCCTGCTTAGCCTGTTAGGAGTAACCTTGTTAAAGGATTTTGACCGCAAGCCTGTTAGAACTTGCCTTGACTAAGAAACTCAAAGAATGACCTGATAATGACACATTCTGCCTGACAAATCCACTTCTGTACTACTCACTGTGCTGCTCCAATCATGCAAACTTCGCTTTCAAATACCTCAATCATCAAAACAACAACTTTTAACAACTTACTTTCTCTTTTCAATTCCATCTCTTATATACACATTTAGGTCGGTGGAATAACCTTAAAACTTGTTACTTGATTCGACCTCTAAAACCCAATCAAAAATCATAAGCGGTCACGCCAACATAGGAAATTGTAATGTTCAATGTTGACCCTCAACAATTCAACACTTAAAATGATTGGTCTTTGACTTTTACTTCACTGCTAAATTGATTTATCCAACCTTGACTAGACTGATTAGACTGTTCACTATTCTTATTGATATTATTGGTGTTTGCCTCAAATCTTTGCCTATACGTTGAATCAACTTATGCTATCATAGATGTAGGGAAAACAAATTTTGTAGATACTTCATGTCTGATCGCACCATCTGAATCCTCAGAATAATTATTGCACACTAGATTTACCAAAATTGTATGTATTAACACCGATACACTGGATACTTTGATAAATCCTTGTACAATCACCTTCTCCACTGGTATATCTGATCAAACTTTCTCAATAAACTTTGTTGCCAACAATTACAACACCAAAACTTACTGCAAGCATCTTGTTCTTGATCATCTTTATCGTAATGTCAACATAGGATAACAAAAAAATATCATTATGTATTTCATTCATCTTCATATATGCAACATTTTGTCCCCATTGCACAACATATCTTGGAGGAAATTTGTCATATTGTCAAACAGTTTACGTACTAAGTATGCACTTCCCCAATTTGTATTATGCTATGTCTTAATCTTCACATTTTGCAAAAGTTGATCCTTATTTTTATTTCGACTAATGTGAGTACCATGTCCCATTACTCCTATAACGATGCATATAGAGAGAGAGAGAGAGGACTGTGAAAAATGCTTCTACATCAATAGTATTTTGTGAGACAGAACACCTGGCTGGTCGATAACTTAATCTTCTTCCAAGTTCTCCTTTCTCCATATTCAGGACAGGGCTTTGAACATTAGATATTGAAAAAAAAAGACACCATGCTCCGATTTGTAATTGCCCCCTATCTAGTGGCCGCCATCAGACCTGTCATGTTGCTGGTTTAAAATCAAGCATTCATTCATCCCATGAGCTAAAACATTCTGTCAAATACTGCCTGTGCTTTCATGTTTCCTTATCGAAAATGATTTTAATTTCGATGAAGCCTATTTAGCTTGGTTAGATATCGTATTTTCATCGATACTATTAAAGAAACTGATTTGTGCTGTGTATCGATGAAACAATGCCCATCACACGTATATTCATATGTAATCCTCAGTCACCAAGGGAGCTCGTCCTCACAACCACCACAAGTATGAGGGGTATCTTCATTGTTTGTATGATTGAAATATACTTGCAATATCTGTATCAAATTCCTTTTGTATGGAGATCGATCAATTCTACTCCATTTAGACGGCTCTGTTAAATCCCTCTCTGCTTCAAAGAAACTGTCGTATGTTAAACGAGTACATGAATCTTATCGATGAGTGGTTTGGTAGTCCCATCGACATTTACATTTATATTTTGATGGAGTATTTAATTTCAATGTCACATTTACATTTTGATGGAGTATTTCCAACGGTTTTCGATACCACAATTTCACCAATATCCACATTTCGTTAAAGACTCTTTTGTCTTTCTTCGATGATGCCAATCTTCCCTATATTTATTTCAATGAAAACATAGTGTTCGAAGAGCCATTTTGAATCTTTAGCGATAAGTTGAATCTCATCGATATTTATATTTTGATGAAACCGAGTTCTTACTCCAATATCCAAATTTTTGATAGAACATTGCCCATCGGTGGAACATTTTTGGGTTGCTAAACATTTATGTTTCATCAAAAACATGGTTCAATAGGAATCACTCATTATCTATTCGATGACCTTTATGTCTTGAGTAGTATGAAGGCATACAAATTATTATCGAAGGTTCATCCATAAAAAGGTTTTAAGATTCTATATTTTTTACGGTGTACCAAAAGAAGTCCCAAGTGATTTATCGCTCAACTATTTCTCTTCCTTATGCATTATTATTTAAATTGAACAATTTAAATAATATAAATTTCTCTAATGACTTTGAAAAAGGATTTAGAAATCATAGTGTATGTCGGGCCCCAATGTGTGTATGACCTAAAAATAAAATCATTTTTGAATAACTGATCATTGAACCTTGTTAGATTAGTACTTGGAGTGTGAATTCAATCTTTATCAATAATGGATTATTTTAAATATCTCTCAATTTGACCCACAAAATACAAAAGTCACTCTTCATAAAATTTGTATTTCATTGCCTCTGTACATATCTATTTTACCATTTCACATCAAATAAACCATTCTTCTCTCCCTAGTCCTCCAAAGCTGACCTCCAAATATAACATCGTATGTGTTGTGATCACCCCTTTTGCTCATTAAGGGTACTTCAAATTTTGCAAAAAATTGAAGTCCCTATTGGGATTAATGGGAAGTATGTACTGAGAGGGGAGGGGTGAATTAGTACCTCAAAAAAAATTTGTATCCTTTAGTCAATTAACATTTGTAATCAATTGCATGTCCATTCAATCTGATCTAAACTATCTTGGTGTGAGTTATATCAATTCATAACATTAATAAACATGTGAATCATTCATAGAAACATTCATGAACATAATTGACACATAACACAAGATATGATATCGCAGAGAAACTCTTGTTAAGAAGTAAAAACTGCAGTGAGGATGGCACCCACAAAACTTCACTATATGCAGAATGGAAGACAGCCGGTAAAGGATTACAATTAATCACTTCTGATGATCTACCCTGTTAGGAGTATTAAAGTGGAGACCTGTTAAGATCTACTCTGTTAAGAGCTTTTAGCAACACTAATGAAGTGTGCACTCGGTTAAGAGATTTGATATTGGACTATTAAATCCACCTTCCTTGAAAGGATTTTTACACTTTGGTCCACTTGTTAGAATGATACCAAATTACAAATTGACCTAGTAAATGCAATCTCATATTGCTGATATAGATCCTATGTAGTTCACATAAAAATATTATCACCTTAACTGTGATTGAATAATACCTCTGATTATCAGTTTCCTCTGTTCTTGGTTCTGCTAACCAAATTTGTCTTTTTCTATTCTGGTTCTTGAAACTCTCAATTCAATCCATAGATGTGCTCGTTTTGTTTTTCTCTCTCTTTTTCCTTCTCACACACACATTCTAATGAATGATTACATCATCTATTTATAGATAGATTGACTTCATCGAATTGTGATAAAAACAATGTTAACTCTAAGATCAGGTTTACAACTTACACCTAGATCTCCTAGTCTATGTGTTTTAAATTAGTTAGACTGATTAAAACACTTACATTAATATTTCTTGTCCCTAAAGAAATGGATTTAAAACAATTAAATATCCTATAAATAGAATACACTTGCTTTATCTGATGTGGAAGTCAGATCCACTTTTTGTGGGCTGCAACTGACTTTCAGTTCTGTATGTCGGTCATGTTTCATTGTCCTTCAATTTATACTATCAGTTGCATTGTATCTATCTTGTCGGTCTGCACTGTAACTTGCATTTTGGGTTCCTCTGTCACGTTCCACTTTATCTTTCTTCTTTGTGATTTTTGGTTTACACACTAACTTGTGTCATCGGTTCTCTCTGTATTTAGTCATTTTTGGTGATCTCCTAATCTGATCTTCGGTTTGCTCTTTCCTGTCTTTCGGTGTAGGCTTACCAAAAGTGTTGTTTGTATACTAATGACAAATTAATGTCATCAATCGCCCCCTTTGACATTAGTATCAAAAACTGATATGTGTGAAATACTAACAAAATGTTAAGTATATGCAACATATATAATCCTTAGTCATTTAATGACTCCCCCTATGTATATGTTGGTATATCTATACATATGATATCTTTTCCTTCTACATATCATTTTCCCTTTATGAATATCCATATACATATCTACCTTTTCCCCATCTGAAAGAATGTACATAACATTTTTCTTTTTATTTTGTACTTATATCATTTCCCCCTTTATTTGATATTAAGGGCAAAGGTCATTTACCTTAGAGCTTATCAAAAATGTGGGAATGAGAAGACTTCATGTCTTCCATAATTTTCTCCCATTGCTCTTTGAGGTTCTCTAGAGCCATATGCTCAAGTGTTATCTTTGAATGCATGTCATAGATGTTGTCTACTACAGACATCTCAGGAGTTTCTATCAGTTGCCTTGCAGAACTAATGTGTTGTTGTAGCAGTGTAAGATTTGGTAGAAGTTGAGCTTGTAGCTCAGTTACTTCTTCTCTGAAATGTGTTTCTGCCTCCCATAGCTCCTGCCTTAACCTTTTTACCTTATGATCTTCTCATAATGTAGTTTGATTGCATTGTCTCCATTTGTGGTTAAGCAACAAGCACTGTTTGCTAGATCTGCATCTAGCTTTGCTATATTGTCACTATTCTCCTTAGTGAACTTTTCTATTGTGCTCAGCTTTTGAATTAAGTTATAGCTTCAAATATGATGGTGTCTAATTCAGATATGAATTCTAATAGCTTTACCTTATTCTCTGCCACTTCTTGGCTGGTGTTCTCTATGAGCTTCAGTTGGTACTTCATTTTGGCTCTCTCCTCAATTATCTTCTTAGCATCAATGTTCTAAGTTGTGATTGCATCGGTGAGGGTATCTAGTTGATCAAGTATAGGCTTGCTTTGATTAATATCAACATCTGGTATAATTTGATGTAGAATGTCCCGTGTTGTCTCCAATACAATGGAGTCCCTATGCTATTTCTTCAGCTTCTCTTGAAATGCCTTCCTCTGGCATGTCTCTCCATATTCTTGTAATGCATCCATGTCAACTATAGAGGAGTCACACTTAGGTATTTCAATGATTTCATCTAGTGTAACTCTAACTTGTTCTTCTTTGTCTTCTTCTTCTTCTTCTTCTATGACTCAGTAGAATGTAACACCATTGCCAATTTCTCAGCCTTTTCTGTTGTGCTTTATGATGTGACTTGTTGTGCTTCTTTCTGCCACTTGGCATCGGTTTCAGCTCATCGGGTGTCTGCAGACGTCTCCACATTCACCTTAACATCGTCTTGTATGTTTTCTCAGGAGTACCATCTTTTGTTTTGTCTCCTTCATTGGTGTCCTTTGCATCATCTGCCTTGT
Source organism: Thuja plicata (assembly GCA_018584345.1). Taxonomy (NCBI): domain Eukaryota; kingdom Viridiplantae; phylum Streptophyta; class Pinopsida; order Cupressales; family Cupressaceae; genus Thuja; species Thuja plicata. Next base: position 4,456,104 of record MU228094.1, read on the forward strand.
TTTTTTCATTCTTGTCTGGAGTCTTTGCATCTTTGTCCTTATCTCCTTCAGTAACCTTGTTATTGTCGGTTACATCTTGAGTATCTCTGATGTTTTGCTAACCATCAATGTTTTCTTTGTTGGCTTCTTCTCCTGCATCCTTTGGAGTTTCCTTCTCAAGTGATTTTCTTGTTTCATGCATGATATTGATAGCTTGTATCAATATTGGCAGTTTTCCTAGAATGTTCACCTGTGCACTATCAATTATTGTGTCTTGTTCATCAGTTGTGTCTTTTGCAATAGTGACATCTTCATCCTTATTGATTTCATCTACGGGGTCATCGATAATGTTGATGACATTAGTATCCACAATGTTATCATTTGTGGTATCATCCCATGTCTCATCTGCGACATCTACAGTCTTATTCCCTGTTGTATCCTCCTCTTCTTTATCTAACTCAATGGATGTATTATCTTGAGTTGCCTTATCAACATCTTGTTGTTGAAGGTCTTTGTCGGGGTTGTCTTCCTCAATTGGTCTATTCATGATCTTACACCATTTCTTGTGGTTGTCCTGTTCAAGTTCAATCAACTTGCCTTCAAGAAATTTATATGCCCTTATCTTTGCTGAGAATTCCTTCTTGTGTTTCTCCATCATCTCATCTATCTCTACCTTTTTAGATTTGGGTGGCATTAGAGAAACAAGTACTCTCTCTAATTTCTTTTTCATTTTTCAAAGCAAATGTCCAACGGGAGGATAATCTATCCAAGAGTTCCCGTGGTACATAACTTCCTTCAAATTGCATTATACATATTTGAAGTTATACATTTTAGCTATCATGGCTTCCTCAATTTTATTCTAATCTTCTTGATTTTTTTCTGCCATTTTCTAATGTGTGGATCTGTAATGGATCCAGAATTTGCAATATAAACACAAATGTCATCAATAGTGTCAGGTTCTTTTACCTTGACATTTTCTTCCTCTAAGTCTTCATCTTGCTTGGTGTCTTCTATGTCCTCTCAGGTTCTGATGAATTTTATACCCGCCTTCTTGTTTTGTCCTCTTTTTGGTGCGAGAGCTTTCCTCTTGTAAGTCCTAACCTTTCCTTTCTTAAGAGGTGAAGGAGTAGATTCTTTGGATGTTTGGCTTCTAGTCCTTGAAGCAGCTATAGTCCTTGGTTTCTTAGATGGTGGAGGAGGTGGCGAATCTGACTCTATTTCCTCATATTCATTATTTTCTTCATCTTTACCAACAGACAACTTTTCTTCAGTTTCCTCCTCTTGTTCAATTTCTTCATCTTGCTCAGCTTCTTCCTCGGTTACTGACAAAATCTTCTTGAGATTCTTCACCATTTTGTCCTTCTTTTTGACTATTTTCTTGACAACTAGGCCTGATTTAATTCTTGACTTGGCCTCTTTATATGTGCTAAACCTCGGTTGCTTCTTGTCGAGTGGTTCATTGATTAAGGCATCAGTTGCCTTTGCTGCAAGATCAATGTTGATCTCATATTCCAATGGTTGCAACCATGTTGTCCTTGCTACAGTAGATTTTATGTAAGTATTATCTGTGTCAACCATGAAGCACATCTCATCCTTATATTGCTCAATGAGTTGACCGGGGATTCTTACCCTCTTTTGCATTCGATCTTTGAATACATTGAAATATTCATCCATGACTGTTTCAAATTTATCTCCCAGTGCAACTATGTGCTCACTGATTTGCATGGTGACCGGTTTGGTGCTGTCCCATTTCACATCTCCTACCGATGGGAACTTTTCTTGAAAATAAAAGAAAATGCACATGATTAGTGAGCCAAACTTACAAGTATTTGACTTTGCATTCCTAATTGTCTTTAGGTTGTCCTTCAACTAATTTAGGAGTAGCTTGGATAAGTCCAACTATGTACCCTTCTTCACAATTTTGTAGGTTGTGTCCACTGCACCTGATGCTATGTTGTTTAATCTTCTTGCCTAGAATAATTTGTAACCCAAAACACATGCACCAAACTTAATCTCGTCATCGGTTATTGTTGTTACTTTTAATCCATGGCCATCCCATTTGGCTCCTGTCATCTTTTCATTCTCTGCCTTCGGTGGATTCTTTAGTGCCTTTAATTTATCGGTTATGGGGTAACCGGTAACCGCATGGATGACAGCTCAATTTATTGCCTTCAGTTCATCCAACCATAACTTGTTGTTATGCATTCTGCTCAGTACTAACCAAATCCAATCAGTTTTTAAGAGCTTCAGAAACATTAGGGCTTTGGTGAGCCCTTTCACCTCAATGTTTTTGTGCTCTTCCTTAAGTGTTCCATCATTGTTACAAAGCCTCTTGTAAGCTTCTTCTACCTCTGACGTTCCAATCTCTGCAATCTTGTAGTGTATGAAGGATCAGACATTTTCAACCAGCAAAACCCTAGCTAGAATGTGCAAAAATGCACCAGCGTCATCGGGTTGTGAGGCAACCTCCGGATGGATCCTATAATTAGGTTCCTCACATGTTGTGTTCTTGATGAGTTTGAACTCATCTCTCTTTGCATTCTTATATTTCACGGTTCATGAAGTTGATGTCATTTTTAGAAAATTAGGGCTTCTATGTAATGCATAAAAATGGAGTTGCCGTTCTTAAAGAGCTTATTGTTTGTGCTTGCAATGATCTCTGAACTTCTTTGGAGTGCTGGAGGTTGAGTTGTGATCACTCTGTAGTTTGGTTGCTTTCTGCTCAAAAATTGCCTTCGCTTGCTCTGCTCTGGGTGTCATGACAAATGAGTCATTATGATGCCCTATTTATAGTCCTTGCCCTAAAACGCGTGTCATAAATGCTCACCAACTCATTGGATGAAAAAAAGACTGAGTTCATCGGTGAAGACTTTACTTCCATTGGTGACACTTACAATGTTTCGGAGTATTCAATGTTCACTTTGCTTTTATCGACAGGTTTCAGTAACATTGACAGCTTGTTCATGTGCTTTTTTACCGATGAGGCTTGGTCTATACTAGCAACTTTTGCTTTTAACTGACGCTTCTCGATAAATGTAGGCAGTCTTAACTTTGAGTGTATACCAACGGGTTTTGGTATATATATGCCTGAAAGCATAGTTATCACATATTTCAACAAGTACAACCATGATGCATCTTTCTTATGCTAATTTGGAATTATTTCAACATATTATGGAACTGATGTAAATTAATAGCTTGGGGTAATGCAGTTCCATACTTACTTGTTCTACTTAGGTGGGGTTGGTGATGTCACCAGATCCATTGGATGGGGTGTCACCATTTGCATTGCTCATTCCAGCTTCATCATTGCTTGAAGCTTTTATCTACATTTTGTCTCTATCCCTCTGGATATCTTCAATGGTGTTTCCATTGGGATATGTGCTTGTCTCTGTCATTCGGTCTCTGCAATCTTTCTTTAGATGACCAACTTTATGACAGTGTAAGCATGTCATTCTGGGGTTAGTCCAGCCTCTAGAATTTATAGTCCATAGTCTCATATAGTTTACAGAAATGTAACCATATCTTCTATATGTTGTACAATTTTTCCAAGTATTGTAGTCCCATACATATTGATTACCGACATTCTTCGGTTGATAGGGAGTTTCTTGACCTTTAGGCTTCCATGATTGTCTTTTCTTTTTCTAGCATTCAAAAGTTGTGTGCCCATTCATTTTGCATGTAGGACAGTATTTTTCCATGTAGGTTTCCTTTTTTGGTGGTTTCATCTCAGACTTACATTCATATGCTTTATGACCTTTCTTGTTACATTTATAACAGAATCCTATGAATGAAGATGTAGATTTAGGAATACCTTTCATTTTGCCTCTGCATACATTTGATGTATGGCCTTTCTTTCCACACTGATTGCATGTAAGCTTTCTTGGTCTTGGATTTTCATAGACATTCTTTGGATTGGATTGATTTGATGATCCTCCATTTTTGGTAAAGCCTAGACCATTGTTGTTATTGACTCTTCGTTGTCCCTCAAGAAAATCATCCATTCTTTTATTGCTTTCTTCAGCCTTTTTGATAATTTCATTATGTTGTTTCTATATTCTTTATTTATGCTTTAACTTTTCATTATCATCCCTTAGTTCACCGATAGCTTCTATTCTTTCAATGAGTTCAACATTTATTTTGTTTGCCTATTGACTCATAAGAATAATCTATTTTTTTATCTCATGGTGATGCTCTGTAAGTCTCTGTATTTCAGTCTCCTTTTCTTGTAGCTTTTATGTGATCTTTCTTCTATCATCAATAGCTAGTGTTCTTTCTTGTTCAGCCTATCTAGCATTGTTCATGACATCAATCATCCTTACCATCTGTGTCTCTTGACCGATTTGCCGAGATTTAACTTGTCTAGCCAGATGTAGATTGATTTTAATTAGGTTTGTGATGCTTTCTTCTGATGTATCTGATGCTTTTCTTGTAGTTGATCCTGAAGACTCAAAGAACTCTATAATTTCTTCCTCATGATAATCTATTTCATTACTGCGAGATGCCATATTCTTTCTTTCATCAAGAAATTGTCTCATGTTGATTCTAGCTTCTTTATACTGTTCATAGAACATCAGAATTTCAAGATTTTTATTCTCAATATTTTTATCAAGTTTGTACTTCTCCACTGTATGATCTTTTCTCTTAAGCCTTTAAGATTTTCAAGAAGAGACTTAGTTCTGATACTAATTTTTGGGATTAATGGGAAGTATGTACTAAGAGGGGAGGGTTGAATCAGTACCTCTAAAACTTTTTGTATCCTTTAATCAATTAACATTTGTAATCAATTGCATGTCCATTCAATCTGATCTAAACCATCTTGGTGTGATTTATATCAATGCATAACATTAATAAACATGTGAATCATTCATAGAAATATTTGTGAACATAATTGACACATAACACAAGATATGATATCGCAGAAAAACTCATGTTAGGAAGTAAAAACTGCGGTCGGGATGGCACCCACAAAACTTCACTGTCTGCAGAATGGAAGGGAGATAGTAAAGGCTTACAATTGAGCACTTCTGATGATCTACCCCATTAGGATTATTAAAGTGGAGACATGTTAAGATCTACTATGTTAAGATATTTTAGCAACACTAATGAAGTGTGTACTCGATTAAGAGATTTGATATTGGACTGTTAAATCCACCTTCCTTGAAATGATTTTTACACTTTGCTCCACTTTTTAGAATGATAGAAAATTATAAATTGACCTGTTAAATGAAATCTCCTATTACTGATACAAATCCTATGTAGTTCACATAAAAATATTATCACCTTAACAGTGATTGAATAATACCTCAGATTATCGATTTCCTCTGTTCTTGGTTCTGCTAACCAAAATCTTCTTTTTCTATTCTGGTTCTTGAAACTCTCAATTCAATCCATAGATGTGCTCATTATGTTCTCCTCTCTCTTTTTCCTTCTCACACACATTCTAATGAATGATTACATCATCTATTTATAGATAGATTGACTTCATCGATTTGTGATAAAAATATTGTTAACTCTAAGATCAGGTTTACAACTTACACCTAGATCTCCTAGTCTATGTGTTTTAAATCAGTTAGACTGATTAAAACACTTACCTTAATGTTTCTTATTCCTAAAGAAATGGATTTAAAACAATTAAATATCTTATAAATAGAATACACTTGCTTTATCTAACGTGGAAGTCAAATACACTTTTTGCGGACTACAACTGACGTTTGGTTCTGTCTGTCGGTCATGCTTGACTGTCTTTCAGTTTTTATTGTCGGTTGCATTGTATTTGTCTTGCCAGTCTGCACTGTAACTTGCATTTTGGGTTCCACTTTATCTTTCTGCTTTGTGATTTTTGGTTTACACACTAACTTGTGTCATTGGTTCTCTCTGTACTTAGTCATTTTTGGTGATCTCCTAATCTGATCTTCAGTTTTCTCCTTCCTATCTTTCGGTGTAGGCTTACCGAAAGTGTTGTTTGTATACTAACGACAAATTAATGTCATCAGTCCCAATAGGTACATCGGATATCAATACAAAAATGGAATGGACACCAATACTAATCTCAAACTAATTATCTATCAATGAGTCCACTATTGAACTAGGTAGTCCATCCCCTCAGGCCCTCCAGCCAGTTGAGAATCTTGTCTTCATGAATGCATTGATTATAGGGATGATTTACTGCTTTAACAACTAGAAAAACATCCATGACATCAGTAGGTATAGCAGCAAGTGGCACAACAACAATAGGATCCATTTGTTCTTGCATTACTTTCATGCGTTGTTCATTAATGTACACCATGCAATTCTGTAGTGCTTGTGAGTGTGAAAATATGACTTACTTAATAGTACAAACACTTCAATGAATCATTGCGTAATTGATCAAAATAAAGTAAACTAATTAAGCACAAACCAATCAAAGTGACTCATTTCCTTCTAGCAAATAGGACTATGAATTTTTATCTCAGATCATCTCAAAATCTAGTGACTATAGACTATCTAAATGAAGGATTTTAAAAGCTAAGCTAAATGAAATGCAAGTTCACCCAAAGTAAGATAAGATTAATCCATTATTGAGCAAATGAAAGTAAGATTCCTATAATTTGATTATGAAAATGTAAAATAAGCTAAATGAACTATGATAATGATAAGAAAATAACAATAATCAACAACACGACAACATTTCTCTACTTCACAATTCCTCTCTCCCAAAGAATGGAGGCCTGATTATATAGAAATCATCTCAAAAAAGGATGGATGAGATTGATTAAATATCAACGATGGAGATTGGTCCCAGACTAGCACAATATGTGTGCAACTGATTTGATTGGTTGAGACTCAAAGTTGAAGAATCAGTTAACTCCAATGATTAATTAGCCATTTTGGAAGTTGCTAAATCAAATGATGAGTTAATAGAACTGTTTAAATAGTTAATTACTTTTTTTCCAAAATGGTAATCAGTTAACTAAACTGATTTGAATTGTTTCCATAATGATAATCTGTTGAACTGAACTGAACTTATTTGATCAATCTTTTTAAATTATTTAATTGGTTTAATGCATTTTCCTCCAAATTGTGATGTCATAATTAATTTAATCCCCTTTGTGATTAATTGACAATTCTTATTTATTTAATCAACATCCTAAGACATTAATTAAATAAATAATATAAGGTTGATTTATTTGTCACAACATTAGGATTTAGATATTTAATTAATTAAACAGAATCAAGTGTGATGCTGGTTGAATGAGACCTAGAGTATAGGTCAAATCAGATCGACAATTTGAATTGCCTTTGGTTAGGACTTAGGGGCTAATAAAGATTAAGGTTTTCTTGATGAACGATTGAGATTAGGGGATTATGGTTTTTATGGCCATTTTTGTGTGATTACATTTTCTCCTCTTTGGATTGATGTGCGATCAGCGCATTGATTCAAAGAATAGTTAGCGTTGAGACCGAGAATAATTTGATGTGAAGTGATGAAACTAATCTTAAGTCGATTGATTCAAAGATATCAATTTTGAACTTGATTAGACTAGAACCGATGAAGATAGATCAAAATGGTCAGTTTGATGTGAAGCTATGAAACTAAACACCTAATTGATCGATCTAATATGATTAAAAATGACAAATATCCAATTTGATTCAATGCAATGAAATTGGTCAATGCTAGAAAGAATCTTATACTATTGGATTGGTTTGGAGGAATAACCATTTTGATGTGATGTGATGAAACTGATTACCATTAAGAGACCGATTAGAAAAATTGATTTGATTTGATGCGATGAAGTCAATTTGATTAACGAAGACTATATCAGTTTGATGTGAAGTGATGAAATCAATATGACCCTAGAGATTTGTTGATGACAAAGAATCTCATCTTGATGTGGTGCGATGAAGCTAGGATGCCACTAGAGATGAGGTCTTGTTTGATTTAGTCATTAAATTGCTTGATTAAAGATTCCCATATTTCTTAATGTATGATTATGTGATCACTGAATTGTTGATGTTATGATCATGCCCTTTGGGAGAGAAATCAAAATATGGCTAGGTTCCCCAGTGATCGGGAAGTAATTTGATTTGATAAAATGATGTACGAAGAGACTGATATGATTTGACGAGGTTGTAAGCATTTAGGATACATTATGCACTTGTTTTCGGTCCTATTGACCAAGTTTGACAACTTGTTTGACAAGCTTTGACCAAGTTTGTCCATAATTTTGCACATTGATTGCTTTAGGAGAAATTCCCATTTGTTTGAAGTTCAAAAGATTGGTTGCGTAAGCGATCAACTATGGTAAAAAATTCAAATTGAAATTTTGACAACTAAAATGATCTTATATTCTGATTTCAATCTTATAAATGGATTCAGGATAGTCAAATTAGCGAGGGGTGCAATTTTCACATCAATCGAAGAAATTTGAAAATTAGGTCAAAAAACCTATATAAGGGCAAAAAGGGTAATTTTCAATTCATTTTCACTCATAAAATTAAAAAATTTCAAAACCTCCTCTGATTGAAAATAGTGATTCTAATAAAAAATCATCGGTTCAAGAAGCAATGAACCCACAACTGGTCACTAAAGTATGAAACAACGGTAAGTACCTCAAAAATTTCTTGATTTTGAGTGTACTTTTAAAGTTTTTCAATGTTTTATGTCGTCAACCATGATTGCTTGTACAAGGACTTGTGAGGGCTCGTACGAGTAACTAAAAAATAGTGTTTACTTGTATGGAACCATTAGATTTCTCATACTAAGAGACCCCTTCACTCGTACATGTATGTGTTGCTTAACCCCTTTACTTGTACTGCTTGTGGTGAATTATCATATCATAAATTTTACTCGTAATGCTTATTGAGAATACTCATAAGAAAAACTAGTGGTCTGTGTTTACTCATATGAAAAACAACAAGTATTTTTTAGGCCGTAAACTCCAAATTTTACTTTGTTTGACTGTTGATATGAATTCATTAATATATTTTCTAGCTTATTAATTCATTGTTTGGATGTCATACAAATGATTACTTATTTTCTTCTTGTAGGAGGTGCTACCTAACATTTAGTTATGTATTACATATCTTCTGACTATGAGGTTGGTATATTATTTGTCTGAGGATGACTTGACTATTCTAGCAGAGTGAGGTTTTGGTTGGCTCTGCCATATCCCCAACATCTAGATTAATCACGGATTGTTGATGGCGCTTGTGGAGAGATTCCATAGTGAGCACAACACATTTCACTTTTTAGTTGGGGAGATGATAGTGACTCCCAAGTATGTGTACCACATCCTTCATACTCCCTTCTTTGAACCACTTGTTCAGTATGAGTCAGCGCAACATCTTGGCATGCATGTCGTTCACAGGTTATTCTAAGATAAGGATATCCTCGAGAGATGGGTGGGATGGGATGCTATGATGAACCAATATTCCCAGCAATTTCCCCTAGCCTGTGTGATGGTTGGGTTTATAGGGTGTCTGATCATGCCCAATAGAGGGAAACATGGATTCCAGTGTGGGTGGGGATTAGTTCTAGAGGGTCTGTTGGCTTGATTAACAAAGCTAGGATGAGGTTCCTATCTCCTATCTCACATGTACCATAAGCTCCATGAGGTCATGTATAGGGGGATGAAGATTCTAATTGCAGGAGTCTTAGTTCTTGAGATCTGGGCATGGGAGCACCTCCCTATCTGCAGACCTATTATTGATGATTCTCATGCACTTGGGAATCTATTTTATTTTTAGATATACAAGATATGTTTTTTATCTCTTCTTGGAAAATAATTCCTATTGGAGATGACATGATAGTGGTCACCTAGAGGACATATCGAGGCACTGAGGAATGGGGAGACTAGAGATGACAATAGAGAGATATGTTTGTCACTTGCCCTCTGATTGGGCACACTTCTACTTTGGTGGGGTGTTTTTTTGTATCTTGGGTCCTTCATCAGTATGGCCGACCACAGGTCATACCTTAGGAATTCAAAACATACTTCTTTTATGTAGATGAGTTATGTAAAGGATGGGGATGTAGATTAGTTCCGTCCATCACCATACAAGAGTTGAGTGTCATTAAGAGGACCAGATGGGACTACCTTGACGTAGTTGTAGATGATGGGATGACTCCTAAGCACAAGGAGTATTTTTCTAGACATCCTTTTCCTCATTTTACTAATCCAATGGTGCATATTCCATGGATAGAGGATGATGATGATGCTCCTCCCCCTCCTCTACCAGAACAGGGTAGGAGAGATACAACAAAGAGAAGACCTAGTGAATATCCTAGTGCTATCTCTATCATAGTAGCACTTATAATAGGCCATCATAGGAGAGGGGAGTTAGGTACCCTCAATTTAGTCTGTACAGCCGACCTTGGGCCCAGTGGTACATCATGGGTTTAGATAGGTTAGTAGACTACATAGGGATAGGGAGAGTAGTTTGAGGAGGTTTCCTGATAGGTGAGGCAACACCAATATGAGGCAGTCAGTGGGGAGGAGCAGCAGACATGTGGCGAGGGAGAGGCTCAAAGATAGAGGACACCCCAAGATACTATCCATGCGCTGAGAGAATGAGTTTGGGGTTTATATATTGAGGTAGCTATGGCTCAGTCCAAGATAGCAGAGTGAGATCAACGGATAGTTGATCTTATTGTTGATTGAGACTAGAAGATATCCACCTTTATAGACAAGAAAGACTAGATTCAACATGTGGCCACACATTAGATGAGAAGAGAAACCTCTTATGTTGTAGCCTACAGTGCTTCTATTCCATTGGATAGGAAGGTTGCCAGAATTTCTTAGTACATGTCTCAATCAGAGGGTACACAGATGTCACAAGATGATGAGATCATTCCACATCTGCCTCCACCCTGATGATTCTAAGGATTTTTCCAAGAGCTAGTTTCTAATTTTTGACATTTTTTTGATACTTCTATACTTTGTACCCATTTTTGGCATTGTATACAATGAATTTCTCCAATGAAAGTTGTATATCTTGATATTTTTATGTACCCATGACACTGATTATATATACAGGGACATTTGATTTTATCTCATTGTACTTATATTTATTGATGTTATGAAATATTTTTATTTCCTATGATGCTCTATATGGATGCACTTTCTTTTATGACCATCTATGCTTTTGATTTATGATGGATGATGTTCATGGATGACTATGTAGATGCATATGTAAATGTAGTATTTTTTTGATTTTCAAATTGATGGATATGATGCTACTTATGATGATGTAATGCATTTATGATATTTTTGATTTCTTTTCTTATGCATATCTATGGATGAAAATGATTATGCAATGAATATGCAATGTTTCTATATGACGTGCAATGGATATGCAATGTTCCTAACATCTCCTATAGCAAATGGTTTTCTCAAAACATAGGTACTCAATCATGTCTCTGATGATGCACAATTGACCACTTTATGAGAGAAGATGATGATCATTTTGAACTCAGACCTCACCTTTCACTTGAGAGAGAACGCTGCAAAGTGATCATGCTATCGAACTTTAATGCAAGAGATAATATGAATGCAACCTAGGACTTATTCACTAAAATTTTGTTCTTTATTTTCATCACTGAGCATTTGGGACATCAGAGTAGGTACAACCCTTACTAGTGCCACTGCGATCATAAGGATATGAGTATGAATTTCATTAGATGAAATCTGGGAAACCAGCGTAAGCATCGAGGTATTAAATCCAAGATGACCTGGACATTGTTTCCAGTTGATATTGCAAGGGTACACCGGTATCAAGGCATACGTTGAGATAACCATGACTAAAATCTTGGGTAAATAGATAGATTAATAATAGTCAAGGAGATATTTGTGACCTCACCGTAGCATGAAAGTAAACATAGTCAAGGTATGTGAGGATTTTCCACCCTAATGTGGAAGCTCTTATCATAAACACCTAGTTTATTTGATGTTGTTGGATCATTGGGACCACACCAACAAGAAGCAATCAAAGAAAATATGAGTGAAAATACTTGGTAACAAACAACATTCAAGAAAATCTTCAACATACTATCAGCAAGTTTGTGAGCGCTATATGTTTGTCTGTGTAGGGTGTTGAGAAACACCATCATGCTTGTGAGTGCACAGTGTTGAGAAACACAGTTGTGTGATTGATTGTTATTAATCCAATATTAAGGTTCATGTTGTATTATCCATTGTGTATTGAGAAACACAGATGTGTTTGAATAATTAGTGTTAAGAAACACTATTGATTAGGGTGTTAAAAAACATCATTGTATTAGTGGAAAATTGTCCATCAGGAAGGACTAAGATATTGACTCTGGTTTAGTTCATTAGATTGATCAAATTGGAGTTCTTGACCCCTATTCACAAGCAATACCAAAGGAACAAGATGAAAACAAACTCCAGTCACCAATGGCATTGTGTCGAATAACTAACTTGACTTAGAATTTTGGGACAAAGCTGATTTGATTGCCCCTAGACAATGACTCTGATCGGTTTCAAGCCACGAGGGTTCTCAAAAGAATCAATGTGTCATGAAATTTATTGAAAGCTATGTATACACTGGAAAGTGTGAAGGATGATAAGAATTGCATTGATAGATGGAGCACTTTAGTACAAGAGTCACTTGTTTACCAATTTTTCACCTACTTAGCAGAGATTCTATTTTTTCTACCAAGGCGCTTGTTTACCAGGTTTTCACCAAGGCACTTTTTCTTTCTTTTTCATTTTTTTTTTTTCCTATTTTTTCCTTTTTTTGTGTTTTTAAATTTTTTGGTGATTCATCAAGGCACCTGTTTCCAGGTTTTCACCATGATGACCACTTTTTTTACTATTTTGTGTTTTGCGATCACCACAATGTGGTTTTCACCCTTAGAATGTTTGTTTCTTTTCATTTTTAATTTTTGACTAAGGTACTTGATATCTGCTTCAGTCAGGTTCATGCTCAGTTCGCTGGTGGAAGAGGTGACTAGTTCAACAATATTAAGATAGAAGGCTAATGCATACTCATTGGGAAATGTAGGAAAGGTCATGGGTTATGCTTGTAGGGTCCAGTTAATGAGTCGAGGATGCACGAGTGGCAAGGATTTGACAGGTTCTAGGGTGTTCACGGTATGTTCATCAAACTTGTATTGTTAAGTAGAGTCCTATATTAGTAACGTCTATAGATGTGTTCAAATTAGTGAGAGTCATAACAGTAGCATCAAAGCCTACATCATAAATTTGAGGATCTAACTCATCAGATCTAATCCCTCAGATTTCACCTACCTTGATTTGGGTTACATATTGTTGCACTGTGTTAACCTCTTTATCTATAGTTTCTTTAGAAAAAAAATTAAACTCATACTCATGAAAGTTTGTTTTATCTTGGTCCACCATATCTAAGACATGATTAAATTCTACCCTTTGACCCCAATTAGGATGGGTCTTCCCATAAATTATTCTATGGTCATGTCTTTTTCCTCTGTATTAGGACTTTGCTAAGAGGTTGAAGCCTCTATTTGATTAGGAATCATTTGGTGTTCTTCTTGGATGTTTTGTTTAATAGCAATGATCTGTGGATTTCTTTCTTCATCCATGTTAAGAAGAGATAAAACACATAAAGGAATAGGATAAGGTTATTCATCCTCCTCTTTAGAGTCATCCCATTTATAGGTGGGTGTATCTTTATTTTTCATTTCCTTAGCTGATAAGAAGCCTAAGTTATTTGTATCTTTAGGAATTTTGTACTTGGGTTCTATGGGTTCTATGAGACCATTTTTCTTAGACCCTATAGGCCCTTTCCCTGAATAACCCATATGTCAAACCAAAACATATCCCTTACCATATTTATAAGAATATATCTCACATGTTTAACATCATTATCTTCAGGTTCTCTATAAAACCATTCCAGGATAGCTTTCTCTTCATTTTCATCTTCAAGTGGTATAGTTGCTTGAATAAATCTAGCATCATAGATTATGTTGGCTAGTGTAGTTGATTGTTTCATTCCTTCTAAAGGTCTCCCATCCAATTTGGGTGATGTGGGAAGAGATGTTAGTGACATAATATGTTCTATCTTGTATCCACCCATCCCAGTGTCTTTGATTTTGAGCTTCTTTTCCATTTCTCTCATCATATCTCTAGCTGACTTAGAGGTATAAGCTTATCTTTTGTGTGGGATAAGAGTATCAAGTGACTATTTCAGTGCATTGTAAGCATAACTAGTATCTACATGAATGGTGACTTAAACACCATTGAAAGGGAACTTGATGCACTGGTGGTAAGTGGACTAGACAAATTGCATCTCATGGATCCATGGTCTCCCTAATAAAATGTTGTATGCCAGTGGAAGAACCAATACCTAACATATGATGTCTCTTTCGATAGGACCCACTCTGATAGGTAGACTTACAAGACCTTTGGAAGATCTCTCTTATTCATCATATGCCTTTATTGTTATCTTCTTCTTTGGATCAATGACATGCTTTGAAAAGCCCAATTGTTCTGTCAAATTATAGGTACAGATGTTCAACCCTATGCCTCTATCTATCAAGACTCATTTGATACGATGCTTGTGGATTACGACTTCAATGTGTAGGGGTAGATTATGAGAGTGACTTAAAGAATTTCCATCTTCTTCCAAAAATGATAGATAGTAGTGTGAGGTCAAGTGACCTAGCATGGATTGAAATTGATCTAAGTCCAAGTCCTTAGGGACATTGGCAGTTGACAAGTGTTTTTCCAGAATCTCTCTATGAGATGGAGAGATTTTGAGCAATTAAAAAATTGAGATTTGAGCATTCATTCTTTGCAATTGCTTGACAATGTTGTAGTCTGCAACATGATATGGAACCATGTGTTTGGAATTTGATGACTTAGACATGGTTATTACTGGTTTTTTGTTTGTTTATGTGGAAGGTTTTGATGATGTTGATTGATTTCCAAATGTGGAAGGGTTGGAAGGTCCTGCTCCTTTTAGGTTGACCTTTGCTTGTGCGTGGGTCACAATATTAGCTGCTCTAGACTCTTTTTTGTCTTTCTTGACAATAGTGACATTGTAGTATTTAGAAGGGACTAGGTCAAGAATGTGTATGACATCATCATCATTAGAACTATATGTGTGATTTATTTTGGTACCTTATTTGGCCTTGGAGGTTTCCCCTTTTTCATATTCAAGAAAGGGGTTTTAAATGCCTTATGATCAAAATTTGTGACATGGTTTCCGACCACAATTGTTTCATTGTCAATGAGATATTGGATCTCATGCTTGAGAGTCATAAAATTCTCAATCTTGTGTCCCTTATTCCTGTGAAATTCACAGTAGTCTTTATCATTCCACCATTTCAGTTTTACCTCAGGTTCATATGGTCTGGAATTATCTGGCAATGTAATCAATTTATTTTGTAGTAGAATCTTGAGTACTGATTTTTATATGATTCACCTAGAGGAGAAAAGTTACGCTTGTGTTTGACCCAAGGTTTCTCTTTCATGATATTTCTTGTTCCTTTTGAAGGAGCTTTACAGGTATTCTCAACAGATTTTAGGGCCTTTGTTCCACTTGTCAAATTGAAGACTGTTGGCTTTGATTGAGGAGCAACATGGTCAACTACTCCATCATTTACCACATATTTATTTTTGTTTTAGTACTTGTTCTTGTCCTTGGAACTAGAGTCATACCTATTTTCCTTGTAAAAAGTGATTTCACCCTATCTGACAATCATGTCTTCTATTTTTAGTCCACTTTTCACTATTTTGTCAAAGGTAGGTAGATCATACATCTGAATGGGAAAGTTGTACTTGGGGATCAAACCATTAGTGAATAAATCCATCTTCTCATATTCAGGTATGAGGCATGGATATTGAGAAAATACTTTCCTCCATCACTGAAGAAAAATCAGAAAAGGTTCTCCCATTTGTTGCTTGGTATTGCACAAATTAGTCATTGTCATGTGATGTTGGATGTTATAAGAATATTTTTGGAAAAATAGTTTGATCAGTTTGTTTCCCTATGGATGAATTTGAAAACCACTCAATAGCCTGGCCACCCAGACTTTGGAGAAAGAGACATATGAGGTACGTATTTTCATGCATAAATTTCATGCACAGAGCATAGAACTCCCAAACATGATCTTGTGGATCAAATTGACCAAGCTACTTGTCAAATTCTGGGATCTCAACCCCATGTGGGAATGGAGGTAAATACAATTTTTTATCAAAAGGAAATGGAAAAATGATGTCCAGAGAATATTTCGTGGTGGGTTTCTCTTTTTCCTTTTTCATTTCTTGAAATTCATCTTGCAAGGCTTGTAGTTATTTTGTTAGTAGTGTTAAAGGAGTTTCTTCCTCTTTAGCGGTGATGTCTTCAACTTTGTATTGAGGAGGAAGTTGAGCTCCTTATCATGTTAGTTTGAGGAAGTATTGTTCTTTCTCTCAAGCCATGATAGTTTTCATCATTTTGAGAAATTCTTTGTCATTTTTGCATCTAGAAATACTGGCATCATCGGGTTCAGAGTCACTCAAGGTATTCTTGTATCAGTATCCTAGACACTAACACTGTGATGTCTATGTATAAAGCCTTCATGCTCTAGTATTTTCTCATACATTTTTGAGTCAGATGATTTTCTTGAAGTCTCTATTTATTCTACGAAAAGAGGGTTTTCTTCAAGTGTAAGATGTTGACTCTTTTCTTCTTGAATTTTTTTGAGAAAGCTTCTAGTTTGTATAGGTATGAATCAATTAAGTGTCTGGCAGGTGCTGAAGCAAAAAATCACATGTTGAACAAGGACAAGATAGATGATGACAACAAGATAACGTCCAATTGAGAAGGAGATGCAAGTGAAGGTGGAGGTTGTTCGACCAACAGTAAGAACTTTGTCATTTCATGCATTTATTGTACATTTTTGCACATTTTTAATTTTTAGGTTTTAGACATAGCTGAGAAAGCACCATAATTATCAGTTGCATTCACCACAATCATCAATGAAGTGATGTAATTACATGGCAATGCAGACTTAATAAATAGATGCATGTTGTATGTGAGTTACATTCACTAGTCAAGTGACACAAGAATTGTATTTCTATGATGCAAGTGGGATTTAGATGCAATTGAATGGTATAGCTTAGTTCACATGATATGGGTTAACTCAACTTAGGTGCATGATTGTAATGATGTAATTACATGTTAATACTGCAATGTTTGATTAAAAATTTTGACATGTGCTTATTTGGAGTTAGATGCATTGATATTTAGTTGTATATGCATGGTCATTATGATTGATTTGTCATGTTTAATTTCTTAGATGGTAGACTCTATTTTGATTATGTGGGAGAATCATCCCAAGCCACTTGTGCTTGGACACCAATTGAACTAGTTTGAGCACAACCATTTGGATAGTGTTGGACTATTTTGTGTGACATGTATGCCTCATGTTAGGGAAAATAGGGGCTTGATTACTGCCTTATGCAAGAGATGGCATTTGGAGACCTCATTTTTGCATTTACCTATGGGAGATTGCACAGTGACCCTAGAGGGTGTGTGGAAGATTCTCAAGCTACCAATCAATGGGGTGAGTGTAGTATATGAGCCATAGACATGAGTAGGAACTTTATGTGACTTATTTGAGTGTTTTAAGGTAGATTTGGGCATTAGTGACTATAATATTAGGTGGCAAGAGCTGGTAAAATCCTATGATGGATTATTTGGATTATTATGCAGAGTAGTGGCAGGGGTATTGGTTCCATATAGGAGAGGTTGTGAGTTCCAAGTAGGGTGGGGTTAGATGGTATCTAGGATGTGAACAGATAGCATAGTGTATGCATGGGGGCCTTGTGTATTGGATATGTTATTCTATCAGTTACACGACATTTCCTATCATGGAGCACACTCTTTGGGATGTGGGGTTACTCTACTTTAGGTTTGGGCATGGGAGCACATGTCTGTGTGGTAACCAATGTTTGATAGATAGTTGATTCAGGCATGATAGCCTTATGTATATTATTATGGTGCAGTCACACAAAGGCACTTAGGAGACACTCAATATTGGTACCATCGGTTAGATATCATGAGGGATTTCACATGGTGTCCTTACATTGGTTGTGTACCTTGAGTGGCAGAGGGAGAGGACCTACATTTTTTTTGACAAGAGAGGTATCTTATTGATTGGACCACACAGAGCCTGAAGAATTATAGATATCCATCTTCCAAATAGGGTATTAAGGCAGTTTACAAAGCAGCATGGAGTTCGTACAGGATTTGTGATGTTTGGTTGATGCAACAAAGATGTTTCAGGATAGGGCAGTGATTCTTGTATCTATTTCTTGTATACAGATAGATATTTGTGTGCTTGTATAGTAGGAGTAGAGATCAGCTACTATAGATGTGGGTACAACACCAAATTATGAGGCTTGGTGGGCGTAGAATAGACCTATTCCCCTAAAAAATCCAAGTGTACTTATTCCTATAGAGATGACCAGGTAGGTCTAATAGCCACAACGGAGGAAATGGAGGTGAGGACATGGTGTAGGGAGGGAACGTGGTAGAGATAGAGGTGGTAAAGATAGAGGTAGAGGTCGATGTGGGAGGGATGTAGGGAGAGGAGATAGTGATGAAGGAGATGATGGAGGGGATATTTGGGGAGGTGGAGTGATTACAATAGTTTCCCTAGCAGGAGATGAAGGATAGGAAGGTGATATTGGAGGAGAGGTGGTGGGGAGAAGATATCTTAATATCATGGGGGATAGCATGAGGAGGATAGTGATTCTCAGGAGAGAAACTCCAATAGCTCAAACATAAAGGATTCTAGTTCAAAGGAGTCTATCTCTAAGGGAGAGGATGAGGATGTTGATATGAAGGATGTAGAAGTGGGTGGTGATTAGGCTATGGGGGAAGATGAGGGATTATAAAATGTTTCTGTTGGGTAGGATGTAGGGAAGATTCTTCATTCACATGCACTATGGGTACAAATTGATCATGAGGGACCAGATGAGAACATTACAATAGAGGTTAGGTCACAACTAGTTGAGGGTAGGGTGTTGGAGGTTGAGAGGAGGGAAACATTAACAAAGTCAAAGAGGAACTAGATTTTATGGAAGGATGATTATTTTGGAGGATAGAGTTACTAGATTGGAGTAGGAGAGGGAGAGGGTTGATGATCAACTAGCTGTAGTGGAGAGTGAGAGGGATAGGGAATCAATGAGAGAAAGGTAGGTTGAGTAGGCCAAAGAGGGCCTAAAAGAATTTATTTATAGTATAGAGGAAATTTCTATTCATGAGAACTATAGATAGTAGTGGGAGGTGGGACAGGAGATACAGTGTTAGCAACAACATTATGAGAGTGTGGTCCCTCTTCCATAGTGAGTTCCTAGCTATACTTCCTCGCATAGATCACAAAGTTGACAGAGCAGTGGGGGATTTTTACAACCTCCTAGGTCACCACGTATTAGGGAGAGGAGTCCTACTAGATAGGTAGGGGCAAGACCTTTGACTGATGTACTACCTAGGCCCACTGGGACAAAGGACAGAGGCCTCTCAAGCTGATTTTGATTGTATTGTAGACACCTTTTTGTATATGTTTTGTGAGGTTGTGAGCTCTATTAGACAGACATTATGAATTTTTACCCTAACACATTTTTGAGATGTATATGTGATATGCATTTTTAGCAGGTGTTTATGTTATGTGTTCTACTTTATGCACCCATTTTATCTTATTATGATGTCATAAGCTATTTATGATGCATTTTACTTTTACATGATATGTATATGACATGATTATCTATAGGAGAGGATTCCTACTGGATAGGCAGGGGTGGGACCTTCAACTGATGTACCACCTAGGCCCACTAGAACAAAGGATAGAGGCATCTCAAGTTGATTTTGATTGTATTGTAGACATCTTTTTGCATATGTTTTGTGAGCTTGCGAGCTCTGTTAGACACGCATTATGATTTTGTACTCTAACACATTTTTGAGATATGTATTTTTAGAAGGTGTTTATGTTATGTATTCTACTTTATGCACCTATTTTATCTTATCATGATGTGATGGGATATTTATGATACATTATACTTTTACATTATATATATATATGACATGATTATCTATATTAATATGATGTTTTTATGGACGCATTATTTATGATCCTTCTATATTATGGATGCAATGTTTATGTTGACTTATGAATGATTATGTTTGTTTTACTTTTTATATGCATATTTCTAATGTTTATGATGAAATGCATATAATATGACTATGGCTATGATTTATGTGCTAACATATTATGAATGTAGGATGCAATGTTTTTGTAGACACCCTAAAATGAACATACTTGCGAACTTACATTAAAATACTAATTTTCATTAAAATACTAATTTTCATCTATTAATTAATAGTTTTTTAATCATTAATTAATCATCTATTTCTTCTAAATTCATTCCCCAAATCATTCAATCATTTTCCCAAAATTAACTAAATAATTAAGTTTATTTAATTAATTAACCTTCATTAATTAATCTTTATTAATTAATTAAATTCAATTTCCTAATGTTTAAATTTAAATATTTAAACTTATTAATTAATTCTTCAAATTAAATTAATTTCATTTGAATTAATTTAATTTCACTCAATAACTCAATTGTAAATAAAAAAGAATTCAATTATCACATGTTTTAATACTTTAATTACAAAAATCAATAAAATATTCATATAAACCCGTTCTCAAGTTCAAAGAGGTAACTCATGACCAACTTCTCAATTAACTAAAGAAAACCTCTTCTCTCCAAGTTGAAGAGGTGGAGTTTGCTGGTTGCTTCTCAATTAACTAAAACATTACCTCTTCTCTCCAAGTTGAAGAGGTGGAGTTTACTGGATGCTTCTTAGTTAACTAAAACATTGTCTCTTCTCTCCAAGTTGAAGAGGTGGAGTTTACTAGTTGCTCTTCTGTTAACTAAAATATCACCTCTTCTCTCCTAGTTGAAGAGGTGGAGTTTACTAATTGCTTCTCCAGTTCCTTTTGATCTCAACCATTCATTATCTAATCTTTGGGATCAATCTCAACCATTCAAATCATTTTTCATATTCTATATAATCAACCCTTCACATCCATTTGAAGGATCTGGGATTTCAAGCTTTGGTGCACACTTATTCTGCAGGATTATCATACGAAGCATCAAATAATTATTGTGATCATAATCAATATCATTTTCTCAACACTCCCAACTCATAGACATTGTTGATACCAATACTGAGCACCACACACACACAACATTTCAAAAGGAGTAGTGAAAAGCAATAAAATCCTCGAGCATAGAAGTTTCCATTTGTTTGTTTTCCTCTATCCTTGATTGTTATTTTATTGTTCATAGGTTTGTTCTTAGTAGTTGATTGATTTATTTCATTGCAAATCAGTGTTACTAACCCTCGTTTGAGTGAGAAAAACACAACCTATATATTTTGGTGAACCCTATGTGAATCAAACAACCCAATAATTGCTTCAAGGTGACAAACAAAATTCTTAAATTTTTATAAACTTTGTAATTTTGCAATTGACAGAAGTTTTCCGCAATTGACGAAACTTTGTTGTAATTGACTAGTTTAATGTCACAATTGATTTGTGTGTTTCACAATCTTTTTTTGTAGTTTTGTGTCTCTATTTCTGGTATTTTTCTACAATTGACCGATCTATTTCACAATTGCTAGAAGATTGCCACAATCAACAGAATATTACCGTAGTTGATAACAGTTTACCACAATCACCTCCCAAAATTACGCATCTGATAGAATCATTTTGCATCCAATGGGATAATTTTGTAGTTGCTCTATTTTATCAATTTATTAATCAAATCTTATTTGTTTCTCATTTTTTGTGAAAGAATGAGAAAATGACATATGGACAAAAGGATAATTATATGCATCTCGGGTTGTAGATCACTAAGAGAAGCCATAAGAAGAACCGCTAATTATCGCACACAACAAAGGGAAATCTTGGCCATCACAGCTAAAGATCAAAGCAAATCTTTTAACAGGTATCTAGATTCTCTCAAGAATTTTGTAGCCAAGTACAAGGTTACCATTAGCCTTAATAGTCTTAATAATCTTGGAGCTGCTAAATATTATTCATTTTTATTGTTAGAATATTTTGATACTAATCACTTTTTGATAGCTTATGGCATGGAAATAGTTTAACAAAGCAACCTAAAATCAACTCATTTCTCTTTTTGGTGCTTAAAAATAAAAGTGTATGCAAAACATCACAATCTCACATTTCCAATTTGGTGTTTAAAATTGAGATGGTGGTTAACAATTGAACAAAGGCAAAAGATCTTTGAATTTGATGCATTAAAATTGGACGAGCAAGCTTAATCTAGTTTGGGCTTAAAATTGAACATGCATGCATGTATGGATGATAGCTTAGTTCACACTTTAAATTTTGGGTGTTTAATTGATTAACCTTGTGTCTTGATTCATTGGTGTGCTTGCACAAATCTGTAAGATTAACAACCTTTATAATTTTTTAGAAAGGATTTTCTAGGGAAAGCGCTTCTTCCTCAGAGGATGACCTTAAACTGGTAATCCTTTTGATCGGTATATAAACAAGATGCGAGACAAAGCTCTATTTTATATCTAGCCAAGCTCAGGAAAGGTGTTTTGATGATAGCCTAGATCAGGCAAAGTATCCCTAAGTATCCATCATGATCAACTAGGCTCTTAATAGATTAACACACGTACAAACTGACTGGATAGACTCCATGGACCTTACTAAAACCTATTAATTAGAGACCTACCTATTTCAACTCCAAACAAGTGTCTTCTTATAGTGCAAGGGGTTACATAATTTCCCCCCAAGATTCCCAACATATATGTTCTAGGATATTATGTTGATGAAAGAGATCTTCATTAGCATGACAACAATATCTAGCAATGGAAAAAACATAGGCACCTACGTCATGGATCTTCATGTCCTAGTAGTGTGGTGATTGTTGTGTGAGCCAACAAACATCAAATAATTGGGCCTATATTTTACAAGGTGTGCACCCTTGGTCTCGGTTAGGCCATGCAGCAGTTGGTGATAAGGGTTTAACAGCCTCTTATGGATTATATAAGTCTAGTGGTTGTATCAGGCATTAAAAATTTCATATTTTGGTGCAATGGAAACCACCCAATCTAAAAATTGGTATCAAAGCCTAGGTCATAGGTTCCAACCCCATGCATGTACTCAAGGTGGGATTTTTGCAAGGTGTGTCCCCTTGGTCTCAGTCAAGCTATGCAGCGGTTGGTGACAAGGTTTTAATAGCCTCTTGTGGATTCTATAAGTCTAGTGGTTGTATTGGGTATTAATAGTTTGAGCATTTGGTGCAATGCCAACCACCCAATATAACACTATAATATTGCATCTTGAAGCCATTTGACCTAGATTAATCTGACTTTCTTTGTTTCGCCCACATGAAAACATTGCAACTTGCAAAAGTTGTAAAACATACACATTTCATTCTTGGATCTTCAAAACATTGTGTCTATTGTGCTTTCTTATATGATCAGTTTCCAAAATGCAAAGCCAACATCAAAAACTGTCAAAAAAAGTCAAACATATTTGAATTCTAGTGTGTCAACCAAAATTTGTTCCAGAAATCATATCATTGTTCTAGAAATCATATCATTGTTCCAGAGATATCATTTTTATCAGACAGATTCCCAATTGATATAATTTTTCAAGACTGTCGTGCTTTACCGCAATTGACAGAATTTTTCCATAGCTGACATAATTTTACCACAATCGAGCCCTTTATTATTGTAATTGATCCTTTAATTGCCACAATTGCTGAAAGTTTACCATAGTTGACTTGCATTCTGCCGCAATTGGTGGAAGTTTTCCGCAATCGACCTAGGAGCCTATGTATTTATTCTATCAGAAAATTTGGTTTCCTCTGTCATCACTCTACATTTTATTAGTATAAAAACCTTGAAAAAGATTCCCTATTTAATGTGAAAGATCAGTGTACGCATCCCAGGAAATAAAAAATAATTTCTATGAATCTAAAAACATCTAAAGATCATCCCTCTTTGACAGTTCAACTATTATTTACCATTGATAGTTCAAAAGTTCAGAATAGATTATCTTGATCCCATTATCTCAACTTCATCAATATCTATCAGTGACTTTGTCTCATCTAAGGAAATATTCAAAATCAATATCTTACATCACCGATCTCTGAGATCAAGAGAAGTCAAAATCTGTTCCTAGAACTACCCTTGTCAAACATAACTCAGACTCTCCTTGAGAGGTTATCCTTTTTTTTATTTTATATCAGTCATTTTAGTTCAAAACCTAGATAACACCATGTCTCTCACACCCTATGGAGGACCTTATACTAGGTCAAAGGCTATATTCCAATCTGATGAATCTTATGTTAACCAATTTACCCTGTGGGTAAAAGAGAGAGAGGGTGACCCATTCAGAAACATTGATCCTAATCTTTACATTGATAATATGCATCATATTCCTCACGGTCCCTATAGACCAACCATGTTTCAATATTTCACAGAGGAAGAGCTCAAATACATAAAGAAAGATGCCTATTCTGCACAAGTAGTTGATGTTGTTGTAGAGAGAAACCCTGAAAGATTTCTAGCCATGTTGATCAAAAAGGGAGTCAAACTCCTTATTGAATTCAATGTGTCAACAATATGGCATGAGAACCCACTAGCGGGACAAAGCACAACTTGAACCTCTCAAATAGATCCTATGATATCTCAAATTTTGTCTCTACCATCATCAATGACAATGACATCTGTGCAGACTGTGTCAACCCAAACTAGCTCTTCCAATCAAGCTAGTACATCATCCACCCAAAAAATGATGGGCTCCCAACTGAGTGCACCCCTGGTCACTAGTTTAACTCAAGCATCAGCCTGATGGCCTTTTACATCAAGCACTCATATTGTGTTATCAATTCCACAAATGAGCAATAACACATTTTCAACTACCCAAACACTGCAGTCTATCCTTGCTAGCTTGGGGCTCAATACTTCGCTCCCACATGGATCAATCTCTGTGGGTCCAAAATTCAATCAATGTCCACCACAAGATACACCTTTAATCCTATAGGGATCCCAACAACAACAACAACAATCTTGCACCAATCAAATTCCCTCGTATCAGAATCACGCACTGGGAAATCAATACCAAGTCCCAAGGACTAGATCATATATCCCAACTTAAGGAACATAGAGGCAAAGCCTTATACCTACCACATCATAGAGATTCAATATCGGGAACATTCGTCAGTATCCAATAGACATGATGATACAACAAGTGAAAAGTCTACAAACACAAATGATGGACATGAAAAATTAGGGGCAAACCAAGTCTTACATAGCAAAAGAATTATACCCATACCCATTTGATCACTCATTGCACATGTCTCCATTTCCCACTCACTTCTTGGTGCCTAAATTTGACAAATACAGAGGCAATACCAATCCTGTAGAGAATATCAGAGAGTTCTTTGCTAGCTGCATTGAGGTTTCACATGATGAAACTTACCTAATGCAACTATTTCCACAGAGTCTAGCCAGACCAACAATGGAATGGTTCTCACACCTAACCCATGGCATTTAGTATTGGGGAGAATTGGAAAAAAAATGTATTTCTTAGTTCCATCATAACATCGAATGCAAGGTCAGCATCAAGGACCTCTATGAAATTAAACAAAAATATGGTGAATCCTTTGTTACATTCTTACAGAGATGGAGGAACACTACAAACAAAATAATGTATGATGTGTCTGAACAAGACCTAATATTCATGTTCGTTGATAATCTAATCCTAGATATGGCATTCACAATAGAGCTGCAGCTCACCCCAAATTTCAAGCAACTCATAGAATGAGGAGTTCAATGTGATCAAAATTTGGTCAAGAGAGGAATCCTTGCAAATCCTACTCAAATGAACATGAACAAGAATTCTTTAGATAAGGCCAAATGGTATAATAAGAACAAGAATTTCACTAACAATGGTGTCATTGATGTCAAAATAGTCAACTATACTCAACCCAAGGTTTCACTACAAGGAGCACCCATGACAAATCAGAAACCTATGGTGCACACTAACTAGGTGAATATTCAAATTCAAACTCCCACTATTCAAGTAGCAGCTGTGTCCAATAACCAACCCAGTGTGCAATGCCTAGAAAGGTTTCCATTTCCTAA
Organism: Thuja plicata; assembly: GCA_018584345.1. Taxonomy (NCBI): domain Eukaryota; kingdom Viridiplantae; phylum Streptophyta; class Pinopsida; order Cupressales; family Cupressaceae; genus Thuja; species Thuja plicata. Next base: position 4,482,246 of record MU228094.1, read on the forward strand.
ACATAACTACACACCATTAGGAGAGTCGATAGAGTCAGCTTTGAAAAAGCCGATTCAAACCAATAATATCACTCTGCCCAAAATTAGAGAATACAAACATGGTCTTGTGAAACCCAAGTAGTGGAATGATAACAAATTTTGTGAATATCATTGGGTAAAAGGACACTAGACACCCAAATTCTACCAATTGAAAATTGCCATACAATATCTAATTGACCAAGGGATTATCGATGTCAAAAATACGTAATCCAAGGGTAAAACTGATCACACAATCTTCAATGATACATTCCATGATCATAATAAAGGGAAAGCTTCTGCATCTGGTGGATAGTATAAACAAGTGAATTATACCTATGCTAATTCTGATAGCACCATCAATTTCATTAATCCTTTAGATAGTCAAGTTGCTACAATTACTCTCAGAGATCCCAATGCCAAATTTCATTGTCACAACATGACGTTCTAATTTTTTTTTGCAAGGACTTCCTTCCACTTTATCTACGCCAGTTAATCCTCTAGCAACCTCCAATCCCCAAAGTAGTCTAGTGGATCAGCTAAAGTACACACCTGCCTAGATCTCCATGTTTTCCCTCTTGCGCATATCCCCACAGCATAAGCAAGCTCTTGATCAATCCCTTCAAAATGCAGTTGTCCCATGGGACATAACTCCAAAGAATTTCCAAACAATGGTAAATTACATCGCTTCCAAAAATCACACTACCTTTACAAACCATGACATGCCACTGTACAAGCCTCTACATAATTATGCCCTACATCTTCTTATCCAAGTTCACAAACACACAATCTAAAGAGTCATCATTGATGGCGGGGTTGGGTTAAACATATGTACTCTAAAAGTGATAAAAAACTTAGGCTATTTCGAATCTAGAATTGATGTCACCAGGAGGATAAATATTAGGGCATATGACAAGGAGGAAATATTATCAAAAGGTATCCTCATTCTATTGGTCAAGATAGGGCCAGTCATAAAGAAAGTCCCTTTGAAATCCTAAACCTTGATTTGGGATATAACATGTTTCTTGGAAGGTCGTGGATACATAAGATGCAAGTTGTCCCTTAAAATTATCACCATTGCATAAAATTACCATACCAAGGGGTAGAGATAATCATTGAAGGAGATCCCAACCCATTCTAGTACTTCAACACCATAAGAAGTAGTATAGATAATCAAGTACCTTCAAATCAAGAAGCAAGTATTCCTTCCGCCTCTGATTCTATTCCCAAAGAAATACCAAAAAGGTGGGGAAGATATGAATCAAGGAAAAAGAGTGTGGTGAGTATAGCTATAAGGAATATTTTACCATCACTAACATGCCTCAAAATCCTAGATCATATGGCATGCCCTGACTGGTGGAAACACATGAAACTCTAGAACTAGTGTTATTCAAATGTCCACCAATCACATTTGTCAAATGGGGGGCATAGCTGAAGAAAACCTTTTCGATCCAGATATCAACACTTGGTTGTATAAAGACTCTCAAGAGACAGCTCAAGAATAGATACCCCTGTCACAATATGGGGTTGGTTTCACTATGCTATAGAAATTTTGATATGATGGTAAGACTGGTGTGGGGGCAAGACAACAAGGCTTAAGGGAACTATCTTTACCGCCAACTCAAAGAAACAAAAGAGGGTTAGGATATGGACAAAATAGAACCAGTACTACCATCTGAGATATACCCATAGATCAAAAAAAATTGCAGAAATAAACCAAGGGAAACATCTAGAACATGCCTTAATCAGCAAAATACTCCAGCAGTTATTGCCATCAGAAGTGGAACCCTCTTATTCCTAATTAAACCTTAATCAAAAAATCCAGGACAATGTGGAAAGTAAGACATCAAATGAGATTTATATCATGACTAATTCCCACAAGTACGAGTGTTTATCCCTCCATAATTCTGAGTCACCCATCCTAGACTATTTCCCTTGGTCCATCAGTACTATACACCTTGAAGAAATGTTTGACCAAATGGCCATATAAGACTAGTCGTGTATCAATAAAAATATTGATATCAAATCATTAGGTGGTGCATCCACATCACATTCCCAGTTTTTTGGAACTATCATCACGGTCTTTTTTACCCAAGAAGATTCATCCCCCACGCGGATCTTTGTCTAGTCTAACCCAAACTGATAGAATAGGACCAAAAAGGAAAACCTGACATAGATCTTTTTGAGAATGATGAAGCCATCACAGACTTCATGGGACTCTGAGAAGGCATACCATTAGGAGACCACAAAGAAGGATTCTCCTTTAACCTAGATAAATTGGCATACTTTGGGGAGGAGGCTCCTCTTTCTAGTCACTAAATCAAAATAGAAAGAAAAAAGGAACAGTCAGTAAGTGAAAACCGCAAGGCACTTTCTGACCATAAAAAAGAGAAAAAAAAATAAAGGATGTATCTTCTGGTGAAAACCTCTCTGAGGCACCAAAGGATGGAAACCTAGAACTCCTCCCCTTAACAAAATAAAATTCAGCATTACTAGCAGAAGAAATAGAGGAAGTCAATATAGGGGATGAAAAGGACCCTCAACATATATATTGTTAGAATACTTCAGGGATAACTGAGAGGGGGGGGTGAATCAGTTATCAGCAACTTTATCTTTTTCTTATACTTATTAATCCAGATTGATACAAAGTAAATGCACATTCAGATAACACATTACACAACACATCAATTTGGTTATGGGGAAACCAAATGGTAAAAACCCCGGTGGGAATTAGTACCCACAAAGAACTATATTGTTCGTAGTAATCCCTGTTAAAAGATCATACAACCCTGTTAGGAGTTGTTCATTAAAATGCAGTAGTATAGTGACCTGGTTAAGGGTCTGACCCTATTAAGAGTCTTTTACAATAACCCTATTAGGGGTGGTGGACTCACTATCTGAGTGTTGAAGGCTACAACCTTTTGGTTATTTGATACACACTGTATCAACAAGGTGAACTGTTGTTTGTGACACTGCTTGTTTGATCAGTTCCTTTTGTGCGCCAATTCTTTAACCTCTTGTAAAGAACTACAACAATCTTATCTATATTTTGAAAGCTTCAACTTCAATATCTATATTATCAATGTATGATAAATATAGCTCTGCTTCTTAAACACTCTACTCTGCTTTTCTTATCTCTGGCTTTCGCAACTCTTCTTATCATAAATGACCTTCTATAAGTATATACTCCAAGTATGAGATCATGGGACCTGTTAAACAACTCTTCATAACATCCTTGTTGGCTCTACTAAGCACGCAAGCATAATTCCAACCGCGCAAGTATAAACTAAATATACGCGTCGCTTCACTAGGTCGGCTTCACCAATTTAATCATAACTTTGTAATCTTCTTGAAATATGTTTGGTGCCTTTAGATTAATATCAAAAACTCATAACTAATCATGAATATAGACACACATATCCTGAAGATAGGTGCAACTTAATAAACATGTTACATACATTGGCCTTAAACCGTTATTCCTCCAAAACTGTAACCGTCAATAACAGAATTACATATCTTTACTGAAACATCATATCTGGGTCTGCGTGTATGAACATAGAATAATAAACATGTCAACAACATGTATCTATTCATGCAAGTCTTCATTTCATCATATGGATAATTACATACAGAAGTGTTGTTGTGTATTATATGTTGTCATCAATGACAAACATACAATCAATCAACTATTCAGAATCAAATCTCCAGCAATCTCCCCCTTTGGCATTGATGGCAACATATGATAAAAAAAAATTTTGTTCATGGTGTCTTCTTTCTTTTACAATCTTCTCAATATCCTCATCAAAGATTCATCTACACTGTTGCAGTTACATAGACTATGTTTTATATGTATACTCCCCCAGAGTATAAGCTCCTTGTATGTGTTCCTTGTTTAGCTCTTTGTTTGTGTTCCTTGTTTTTAGTACATACTCCCCCATTGAAATCAATGGCAAAGGGTGCCATAAACCATTATGCATAGGTACTACTCTAGAAGTAGAGTAGTCAACCATTCATCAGTCACACAGGACTGATGTAATTGCTATTTTTTCTAATCAGACTTAGGAAAGGGAATGACTCCCAACTTCTCCCTTAGATACTCAAAAGTATCCTTTGCTAAAGGCTTCGTGAAAATGTCTGCTAACTGATCTTTTGTGCTTACATAGTCCAATGTCACTTCCTTTTCTGCAAATTTTTCTCTCAGAAAATGGTACTTGATCTCTATGTGTTTTGTCTTTGCGTGCATCACAGGGTTCTTAGACATGTTAATAGTACTGGTGTTATCACAATGAATAACAATAGGGTAGTCAACCTGAATACCAAAATCTTTAACCATCTGCTTGATCCAAACAATTATCATACAATTCAGTGCTGTTGCAACATATTCTTCCTCTGTCGTTGACTGAGAAATACAATTTTGCTTCTTGCTTGTCCAAGATACCAACTTTTCTCCAAGAAATACTGCTCCTCCTGAAGTGCTCTTCCTCTCATCAATACAACCTGCCCAATCTGCATCAGTATACACATGAAGTTGTGTATTATCTAATTTAGGATACCATAAACCATAGTCTATAGTTCCCTTAAGATATCTGAATATCCTCTTGATTTCCATTA